>RWGZ01001150.1:249550-267680 GCA_009725065.1 Utricularia reniformis | reverse complement strand
ACACAATACCTCCGAGGAATCGTTCCGTCGTTCCGATTAAAACTCATACCTGAATCCCAATATGAAATAGCAGAAAACATCGGCAAGTAATTGAATTTTTGTAGAGTAAGCCATTCAAATATCAGGCAAAGTACATGGTCATATCATTGAAGTCCATCAAATTAACATGGATCTCGAGATTTGATGTCGAGGAGATCCTTAGGTATCTCAATATACGCCAACCTTATGAAGAATAACCTCCCTCGCGAGCGGAGATGTGTAAATGTATCAGATACGTTCACCATATAACCCTCATTCATTATAACCGAGAATCATGTTGATCCCCAATATATCCGTATCACAGAGTGAAATCCTTTGAATTATTCAAAATATGCCAAATTTTCGATAAATTGACCGAGATGGAATAGTAAAATGCCACCGAAATCCTACCCGGAAAATATCACACTATCATATCACAGTGTGATTGTATACATAAAATGGATCCTCCCATAAAATTTTGGTAGTGCCAAAAATCCGGAGTATGTGTACTTGTCTTCGGCACATATTCATGCAATATGATAATTTTCCATTTTTTTTTTTTTTTTTTTTTTTTTGGAACCCTTGCATCCCTTTGACATGTCTTCGCCACATATTCATGCAATATGATAATTTTCCAATGCACTCATAAATAGACCCCCCGGATGAAATCCCTCTCCGGAGGTTGGTTAGATTCCCACTACTAAGGACTCTTCCAGTGGCACTGATTGAGTCCTCGATAAAATATCATTCCTTTCGACTTCTACTACACAAAGGTTGCAATCCGATACACTTTCTTCATCTATATCACTCTCATGTTAGGAATCCCGTATCCTCACAATACACAACAAGCTCCAAGCTCAGGACAAGAGCTCTCAATGGGATTAAGTCTTCGATCCCCACGGACGGCGCCAAACTGATCTCATCTAAAAATATTTTAGAGTGTTTGTTTATAATCAGTCAATTTTTAATTACTCGAAATTTAATTTTTGTGAGGACACGAGCGATATACGAGGTTGGGACCACAATGCGTGAGCTTACGTCAACGGGAGATCATAGCTCTACCTTGGTTTCACTATAATAATCAAAGGATACAAGTATAATCATGAGATAATGATAATCCGAATGAAAACGGTACGAAAAACGATCAATTCCACTCCATCGCACCCGAGGCGACGAAAACTTGCAAATTAAGGTGATGTTCGCGACTTTGGGACATAAACTCGCGAATGGTGCCAAAAGTCGCGAGTCTTGCTGCCTAAGGGATGAAAACTCGCGAGTCCAGGTGTCCGGGAGGCGAAAACACGCGAATCGGAGGTCCAGGCAACGAGATCTCGCAAATACAACAATGAACACATGCTCTCGCGACTTTTGGTGCAAAAAGTCGCGAGTGTGGCCTTGAAGATGAGGGATTCGCGACTTTTGGATCAAAAAGTCGCGAGTGGGGCAAAAAGTGGCGAAACCGGGAGCTTTGGGAAGCATGAAAAAGAGTCTGAACACTTTTCTGGGGCCTAGAGTCTTGTATTTATAGAAAAACTCGCCCCAATAAGTAAACTTAAGGTCCAAAAGCCCAATCTTAGTCAAATTAGCCCAACTTACTTAGAAAATATCCAATTAATCCGGAATAAGTGTCACAGCGCCACTAAACTTCTAGACTACATCCCGGTCGAGAGTTTAGTCAGAAATGCGGTGAGAAAATACCGGAAAATCTCGTATATTAGTTCTTTGCCTCCAAACAGTGAATACGCAGCCAAATAACATCACTGCACCGCGCCGATGTGCTCTCAGGTGGCAAATTACGAAAAAACCCATGGCCCTGTCCGGGGCAGAAATAGCCCAAAACATCTCAAAACACTTACAGAAGCCTTATATAGGGTCCGGCATGCCTGAATCGCGAGAATACCCTCGAGAACGCCTCGCGATAAACATATAAAAATACCAAAAATACCACATAGCCACGTCGGACGAGCCCCGAGGTTAACATAATTACATAAATAACCTCAGGCAATATGAATGTTGTTAGAACATAGAATAACTTGGTTATACCATGATTCATGTGATTAAACTATAGTTTCAATGCTATGACATGAAGTTATGTTGTTATGACTTGCACAATCATTCCGTTTTCGAACTTATTTCATTTGTATATAGAACAAGTATTCGTGATTTCAGCCTTTATTTAGTTTGAATACATTTGATTTTACCAAATTTACAATGTTATTTGTATGAATATCATTTGGCTCATTTTCCACATAGTTCCACATGTTCTAGGTGTGATGATTTTGATTTCAATTAAACTTCAATTCATGTTGTTAAAACATGAATACATGTTGTTAGAACATAGGATAACTTGGTTATACCATGATTTCTGTGATTGAACTATAGTTTAAATTCTATGACATGAAGTCATGTTGTTATGACTTGCACGATCATTCCGTTTTCGAACATACATTTTTTGTATTAACAACAAGTATTCAAGATTTTACCTCTAATTTACTTTGAAAACACTTGGTTTACCAAATTTACAATGTGATTTGTACGAATATTATTTGGGTCATTTTTCAGATAGTTTCACATGTTCTAGGTGTGATGATTTTGATTTCAATTGAACTTGAATTCATGTTGTTAAAACATGAATATATGTTGTTAGAACATAGAATAACTTGGTTATACCATGATTTATGTGATTAAACTATAGTTTAAATGCTATGACATGAAGTCATGTTGTTATGACTTGTATGATCATTCCGTTTTCGAACTTACTTTTTTTGTATATACAACAAGTATTCGTGATTTTACCCCTTATTTACTTTGAATATACTTGGTTTTACCAAATTTACAATGTGATTTGTACGAATATCATTTGGGTAATTTTTCACATCGTTCCACATGTTCTAGCTGTGATGATTTTGATTTCAATTAAACTTTAATTCATGTTATTAAAATATGAATACATGTTTGATCTCGTCTAAAAATATTTTAGAGTGTTTTTTTATGATCAGTCAATTTTTAATTACTCGAAATTTAATTTTTGTAAGGACACGAGCGATATACGAGGTTGGGCCCACAATGCGTGAGCTTACGTCCTCGGGAGAGCATAGCTCTACCTTGGTTTTCAATATAATAATCAAAGGATACAAGTATAATCTTGAGATAATGATAATCCGAATGAAAACGGTACGAAAAACGATCAATTCCACTCCATCGCACCCGAGGCGACGAAAACTTGCGAATTAAGGTGATGTTCGCGACTGTCGGACATAAACTCGCGAATGTTGCCAAAAGTCGCGAGTCTTGGTGCCTAAGGGACGAAAACTCGCGATTCCAGGTGTCCGGGAGGTGAAAACACGTGGATCGGAGGTCCAGGCAACGAGATCTCGCAAATACAACAATGAACACATGCTCTCGCGACTTTTGGTGCAAAAAGTGGCGAGTGTGGCCTTGAAGATGAGGGATTCGCGACTTTTCGACAAAAAGTCGCGAGTTGGGAAAAAAGTGGCGAAACCGGCAGCTTTGGGAAGCGTGCCAAGAGTCTGAACCCTTTTCTGGGGCCTAGAGTCTTGTATTTATAGAAAAACTCGCCCCAATAAGTGAACTTAAGGTCCAAAAGCTAAATCTTAGTCAAATTAGCCCAACTTAATTAGAAAATATCAAATTAATCCTGAATAAGTGTCACAGCGCCACTAAACTTCTAGACAACATCCCGGTCGAGAGTTTAGTCTGAAATACGGTTGGAAAATACCGGAAAATCTCATATATCAGTTCTTTGCCTCCAAACAGCGAATACGCAACCACATATCATCACTGCACCGCACCGATGTGCTCCTGGGTGGCAAATTACGAAAATACCCCCAGCCCAAATCATCTCAAAACACTTACAGAAGCCTTATATGGTGTCCAGCATGCCTGAATCAAGAGAATACCCTCGAGAACGCCTCGCGATAGACATATAAAAATACCGAAAATACCACGTAGCCACGTCGGACGAGCCCCGAGGTTAACATAGTTACTTAAATAACATGGGCAATATGAATGTTGTTAGAACATAGAATAACTTGGTTATACCATGATTCATGTGATTAAACTATATTTTAAACGATATGACATGAAGTCATGATGTTATGACTTGCACAATCATTCCATTTTAGAACTTATTTCTTTTGTATATAGAACAAGTATTCCTGATTTTAGCCTTTATTAACTTTGAATATACTTGATTTTACCAAATTTACAATGTGATTTGTACGAATATCATTTGGGTCATTTTCCACATAGTTCCACATGTTCTAGGTGTGATTATTTTGATTTCAATTAAACTTGGATTCATGTTGTTAAAACATGAATACATGTTGTTAGAACATAGAATAACTTGGTGATACAATGATTTATGTGATTAAACTATAGTTTAAATTCTATGACATGAAGTCATGTTTTTATGACTTGCACAATCATTCCGTTTTCGAATTTGTTTTTTTTGTATTAACAAAAAGTATTCATGATTTTACCCCTAATTTACTTTGAATACACTTGGTTTTACTAAATTTACAATGTGATTTGAACGAATATTGTTTGGGTCATTTTTCAGATAGTTTCACATGTTCTAGGTGTGATGATTTTGATTTCAATTGAACTTGAATTCATGTTGTTAAAACATGAATATATGTTGTTAGAACATAGAATAACTTGGTTATAAAATGATTTATGTGATTAAACTATAGTTAAAATGTTATGACATGAAGTCATGTTGTTATGACTTGCACAATCATTCCGTTTTTGAACTTATTTCTTTTGTATATAGAACAAGTATTCGTGATTTTAGCCTTTATTTAGTTTGAATACACTTGATTTTACCAAATTTAAAATGTGATTTGCATGAATATCATTTGGCTCATATTTCACATAGTTCCACATGTTCTAGGTGTGATGATTTTGATTTCAATTAAACTTGAATTCATGTTGTTAGATCATAGAATAGCTTGGTTATACAATGATTTATGTGATTAAACGATAGTTTAAATGCTATCACATGAAGTTATGTTGTTATGACTTGCACAATCATTCCGTTTTTTAACTTATTTCTTTTGTATATAGAACAAGTATTCGTGATTTTAGCCTATATTTAGTTTGAATACACTTGATTTTACCAAATTTACAATGTGATTTGTATGAATATAATTTGGGTCATTTTTCACATAGTTTCACATGTTCTAGGTTTGATGATTTTTGATCTAGTCTAAAAATATTTTAGGTATTTATTTTTAGATCAGTCAATTTATAATTAATTCGAAATTAGATTGTTGTGGGGGGCACGAGCGATATACGAGGTTGGGCCCACAATGTGCGGGCATACGTCCTCGGGAGAGCGATGTTCTACCTTGGTTTTCACTATAATAATCAAGCGGTACAAATACAATGAGATGATAATGATAACACGGCGAAAACGGCTCGAAAAACGATCAAATCTGCTGTCGCGTTCCACTAAACGCAAGTGAACAGTGCAGGCAGGCAGGTCTTCTTGCAACCAACGCGATTGGACGCGACTCTGGCTGATGGTCGCGAGTAATCACTGGTCGCGACTGGTCGAGGAGAACCACTGGTCGCGACTGGGTGAGTTAAGTCGCGGCTAGGCGTGTTTGGTCTCGAGTCTGGGTTCAGGTTTTGCCTTGGGAAGCGTGAAAAAAGTCTAAATCCTTTCTCAATGCTTTAGGGCTCCTATTTATAGTGAAATTCTGCCCAAGACCCATTCACTTGAGCCCATAAGCCTAGTTCACTTCACTTAGCCCAAAATAATTAAATATTCCAAATTACAATATAATAAATACCATGTTGACCCCGAAGTTTCGGGAACCACTTCGGACAAGATATTAGTCGGGAATACGATCAGAAATTTCCCGAGAACTTCGTATATTGGTCTTTTGCCTTTAGATAGCGAATACGCAGCCATATAACATCATTGCACCTGACCGGTGCACTCCCGAGTGGAAAATGACGAAAATACCCTTGGCCCTGTACTGGGCTGAAATGACCCAAAACATCTCAAAACACTTACAGAAGCCTTATATGGGGTCCAACATGCCTGAATTACGAAAATACCCTCGAATACGCCTCGCGATAGACATATAAAATACCGAAAATACNAAGAAAACGGTTAAGTGAATTGGTTCATGTGTGTGTATATGATGTAACTAAGAAGTAAGAAAGATAATGTGTAGTGTGTGTGAAGTTTCCTTTAATAGATTGTGACCGCTTTACAGATTTTGTAGGTGACGCAGGTGAGATATGATAGGGATGGGAAAGGAGGTCGTCGGTTGTCCGGTGATAGAGTCCGGTCCTTCGGAGAACACTCTAAATTATGCTGTCGAACTTTAATGTTTCGTACTATGTTTTAGATTTGCTTTCGAATATTTCCGTTTTAATTATCATGTTTTAACAAAACGACTAGGCCCAAATTAGGGTCGTTACATCGCGACTCTGAGCAAGTTTGGTCGCGGCTAGGGCGATTGGTCGCGGTTGGGGAATTACGTTCTGCCTCGGGAAGCGTGATAAAAGTCTGAACCCTTTTCTAGGGCCTAGGGTCTTGTATTTATAGAAAAACTCGGCCCAATAAGTGAACTTAAGGTCCAAAAGCCCAATCTTAGTCAAATTAGCCCAACTTACTTAGAAAATATCATTTAATCCGGAATAAGTGTCACAGTGCCACGGAACTTCGGGACTCCATCCCGGTCGAGTGTTTAGTCGGAAATGCGATTAGAAAATTCCCGAAAACCTCGTATATCAGTTCTTTGCCTCCAAATAGTGAATACGCAGCCACATAACGTCATTGCACCCGGCCGATGTGCTCCCGGGTAGCAAATTACCAAAATACCCCTGGCCCCGTCCGGGGCCGAAATAGCCCAAAACATCTCAAAACACTTACAGAAGCCTTATATGGGGTCCAGCATGTCTCAATTTCGAGAATACCCCCAAAACGCCTCGCGATTGACATATAAAAATACCAAAAACCCCACATAGCCACGTCGGACGAGCCCCGAGGTTAACATAATTACATAAATATCCTCGGGCAATATCAATAGTCCCCTGGATTTCAGATTCAGATTCTGAGTCGTAAACCACATTATATCGGCTCGTCTATAAATCCAGAACTCGTTCATATACTTTTAACAATTCCATGAATAATGTCAAAGTCATCTCGTTATTACTAACGGAATCAGATTCCGAGATGAATTGAGAATTTCACGCTTCTTCAACTCGGAGTGTATGCTCTTGTACGTATCACTCTTTACTTTGCATACTAGTGCGCTTCGTTATTAACTGCAATTCTGATGCATCGCTTCGATTTGTTAGTATTACTCTATCGAATTTAGAAAACATTTCTCAACTGTCATCAAGAGGTTTTGGTTCCGCCTTGGGGCTTTCGCTTTCTTCTTAGTCAAAGTCTCGCTTTTCATAACATTGAGTGTTCGCTAGATTCCTTAACTCCATAATTCAATCTTATTCCCGTCGTATCATATATTTTTCCCCACAAAACATCCAGTTCATATATTCTTTCCCCTGCATATGATATCCCAATGTTCGAACAAGAACATCACTTTCTCATCTCCGCCAGGAGGTCGGTACTTACTCCTTTGTCAGTCTCACTATTTCGGGGCAACTATTATAAGCTTAAGATAGATCATGTGCATCTTATATATGCAGCTCAATTACTGGCTATCTGTAAATACTATCGTCTATATAGCATGTTTGCATTCTTAGTAAGGGGCCGTTGAAATAAACAAGGCAATGTGTTTAACATGAAGAGTAACATTTGAACTCGAGGTCAAGTTCCCAACTTTGAGGCGAAATGATGACTTATTGTCCCTTTTAGATAGGATCCCATAAAGAGTAAAGTGTCTCTAGCCGAATTCTAAGTATACAATGTAGGGCTCAACTCGATAATAGCTTTGACGGTCATCGAATATTATGTAAACATACCGATCGAGTTAGGGTCGTTACCTTCCCTCTCTTCCTCATAAGAAGGCCAAGAAAAGTCCTACTTTCGTCTTACACCCGAATGTTTCCTTTGATAAAAGAAGTCCCGATTCTACATGAGATTAATACTCTCAATCTTCGAATTTAAGATTTGCCTCTGCTTCGTTCCGTCTATAATAAAACCTTACAACTCAATCAATCCTGATGGATATTGCTATGTTCGTGTTATCTCGAGTAAGAAAATCTCTGTCGCATAAAACGTCTTTACAATATCTCTAATGGTAAATAATATAATCCATGTCATGCTCGCAATAATTCTCTAAGCCGTATGACCGTAAATAGCTACGCACGTGTTAAACAATAACATGCTAATATGTATCTCTCATAAATAATGAACCCGAGCCATCCATGAAATACTTAAGGCCTATTTGCAATGTGTTGAAATAGTCTACTCCTTTATGGGGTAATTACCTGATCACTTTCGTACGGATCCCGATTAGGCGTCTCTCATCGTATGAGACCGTAACACAAGTTTCCTCGCCATACATAAGGGAATGACCCTTGACTATTGCACTTCATTTAAGGGAGCGATCTTAAAACATCCAGGCCAGCTTCTTGGTTCTTTCAACCATAACAAAAAATACGAGACGGTCATGAGACAATTACTGGATACACCATTTATACGAAATAAAAATGCATGCTCATCCACTTAACATAGATTCATCATGTTCGTAGCTGACATAAATAAGCGCCCAACAATAACTTGACTCCATCTCTTTGACTTATCCACATTTCATCCGGAGAACGGGCGAAGGATACAACGTTGTTCGAGACAAAGATACCTCTTCATGTGAGGCAGTTTTCACAACTTATCAAATGACTATTTTGTGCTATAGACGAGACAAACGTCTTTCTGTACATCTGTCCGAAACAAATCCACATTGTATACCGCTTTAGAATTTTTCTCGAGAATTTTTCTGTATAGATTTGCTCATTCACCATTAAACAAGCTGTCGTGTCGTAAGCTATGAAAGCTACCAAAAATGAGACCTCTTAATCATCAAATGGGCAAATATCGATGTCATTAAATTTCCTTATATGACAAACATTTTATCCATAATATTCTTTGTTGTGGGATACTTTTTCGATCACTTTGATCATAACTGTGAGTCACCAGTCGCATAAGAATTAAGTTGAATTCATACCATATGGTGAATATTTGGCTACTCTAATCATTTCTCTGAATGAAAACCATGAAAACGATCCATCATCAAGTAAATATATGTGCAGATGATTAAGCCTAAATGATGAATTATCGAACCAATAGTGTCTTGGTAGGGGTATCATTTTTCAATTTCTGTAATATCTGAGATTGCCCGATTATAACTTATGAGAATTGATACCATAAGGCATCAATTGGTCAATTTGACGGTCAATGAAAATACGCCTTTGCAAATAATGAAGTCTGTGCTATGGGACCGGACTAAGTTGGTTTAGCGAATGAAGTCATGTTATAATGTGGCTTCATAACTACACCGCTAATACACTCTTCTCTTGATATTAAATAACTTAATAGTCCTCGTCATTTAATGAAACTTCCTTTCATTTCTCTTCAATTTCTCTGATCGNCGCAGAAGAATTAAGTTGAATTCATACCATATGGTGAATATTTGGCTACTCTAATCATTTCTCTGAATGAAAACCATGAAAACGATCCATCATCAAGTAAATATATGTGCAGATGATTAAGCCTAAATGATGAATTATCGAACCAATAGTCTCTTGGTAGGGGTATCATTTTTCAATTTCTGTAATATCTGAGATTGCCCGATTATAACTAATGAGAATTGATACCATAAGGCCATCAATTGGTCAATTTGAAGGTCAATGAAAATACGCCTTTGCAAATAATGAAGTCTGTGCTATGGGACCGTACTAAGTTGGTTTAGCGAATGAAGTCATGTTATAATGTGGCTTCATAACTACACCGCTAATACACTCTTCTCTTGATATTAAATAACTTAATAGTCCTCGTCATTTAATGAAACTTCCTTTCATTTCTCTTCAATTTCTCTGATCGCCTTAAGAAAGTTCTAATATCGAATAATCTGAATCAAGAAGATTTTCTACCAAAAATAATAATAGCTTCTCATATGATTAGTTCGCCGATTCAGAATAAATACTTCTTCGGCGTGACTTGGCGAAGAGTTATTTCATGAATATGACAGGGATTCCAGATAATCACCTAAAGTTTATACGCTATTTCCGATCTTGGGTGCGAGTCCCCAGTAATCATAACGTTTGTTGAATGCAAACCATAAAGCGACTATTTTCCCGTTTCCAATCGTTTATTCAAATGATAACAATACGCACAATCGCAATCGCAGAGTAAGCGCTCGGACATCCCAATCGCAATAAAAAATGCTTGACCTTTTAATTGGTTTCGCTCCTAGTGGACGATGGATAGATAACCAAGCAAACGCGTGGTTTGATATTTTCTTGGACAATAACTAACGCGATTTCAATAGGGTAATCAGCCATGAATTCTGTGATAAAAGGACATCTATGTCGCACAAACAACATTTAGTATTTCTCATAAAAATATGTTCTCGACGAACTTGCATTCTAGTTGAGTATAAACATGCACCTCGGCATGCACTGTCCCACAGGTATAAACTTACACCCGTGGTCAACATATCATAGGGTCTCACGAAGCACCCACAATTCACTTGCACGTTGTCTCCGGTATACACTTGCACCAGGCGCTATAATACTTTCGCCTCCGGTATATACTTGCACCCGGGGCCACCACACTCTCGCCGCCGGTATATACTTACACCCGGGGCTATCACACACTCGCCGCCGGTATATACTTGCACCCGGGGTCATCACACTCTTGCCGCCGGTATATACTTACACCCGGGGTCATCACACTCTCGACCTGTCCATAAGACGGAGTCATTTGGCCCGTCCATAAGACGGTGCCATCGCATTCTCGACCCGTCCATAAGACGGAGTCATTCGGCCCGTCCATAAGACGGTGCCATGCGGAAATGTACCAGCCTCCGACGAGGGCGCGACCCTCGCCGGCGTGTCATGGAGGAGTCAGGTATATACTTGCACCCCCTGATTTGCCACAGAAATATGCTCGGTTCTAAGCCGGCTAAATCACAACAAACAAGGCCCTTAACATATTCCAACAGTCATTATGTACAGACGGTTCTGCCGCGGACAGGAAGACTCATCATGTTCAAAATATTTTGACACATTATCTAATTTGACGAGTTTGAAAATGATTGACTATAAGACAGGTGGTACACTGCATTTCTAATCTAACCTATTTAATCTATTCCATCCTTCTTCATGCTAAAATGCAGTGGACCTACTCCTATCTTACCAGTCCCCTAGTCGATCGAATTCATTTCGTCGAAAAAGATACTTAAAAAATTAGAATATGACTACAAAAAGAGGGGAAAATTTTATTTTCAAAAAGATCGATGAGTCACGTCTATACATAATACTTGCGCAAATTGGTAATATGCCAAGTCCGTGGCAGCTCCTCCCCGCTTATATTTGCGATCTTATACGTTCATTCAGCCATCACCATAATAATCTCATACAACATTCAACGTGCAACAATGCTTGACCACTGTAATCTCAGCTTTCTTTAAGCACAAGTCACCAAAATGTCAATAATAATGAACGAGCTTGTGATTAAAATATCTCCACATGAATTTTTGCCCTCGTTATGGCGTTATCAATTCATCGATACTTTGAATTCCCACATATTTAAGTAGATTAATAGCGACATTGTTATCGCTGCTAAAAATTGGCAATAACAAAATTTAGACCCCTTTTACGGATAGGGGTCGAACGAAAAAGTAATACGAAAGCAAGAAGTAAAAAGACACGATTTTTGTAGGTGGAAAACCTTTCTGTAAAAGAAAGGATAAAAATCACCCCGGCCGTAGCCTTTGAATCCACTATAAATGNTAAGACTCCGGAAGGAAAGGCTCCCCTTCAATTGGGAACCGCCAGGGAAGACTAAGCACGGATAATCTGGTGGAACCCACACCAGTGACAAAAAAGAAATGCTTCTTCCAGTCATGATTCGAGTGAGGAGTAGAGAATGGGAAGGGGCATTTCTTGTGCCTTTGGCGAAAAAAGATGCAACCCTGGGCACCATAATGGATAGCGGTACTGATCTGGAAAATTTGGAAAAAGCTATCGACGGTTGTCGAAATCCAGTTGTTCTCCATGAAGATGATGAAGGCAACCACTAAAGATATTGCATTTGGGTTAAGTTGGAAAAGATGGACGTTTAAAGCGGTCAAGAGAGCGGAGATGAAAGGGTGAAGCGGAAAGCGGAGACCGCTCTCTAGGTATTCGAGACAAATCGTATGGGTGCCAACCGGCGGACGCAAGATCCGATCAGAAGGACCCGGCTTGTATAGAACACAATCGGAAGGGAGGTGGTAATCTTCCACCAGAGATTTCCATTTTCGAGGGTGCATGGTAAAGGGCCGATCAAAAGACTTTAGGGCACTGACAGCAGGACTCCGAGGTATATTCTCTTGTATTTATCCTTACCCGGGTGCTCGTCCGACGTGGTTATTGGTATTTTCGGTATTTTTAACGGATGGCATTCTCAAGTGGTATTCTCACAATTCTGGCTCGCTGGGCCCCGTATAAAGTCTCTGTAAGCATTTTGAGATGTTTCGGGTCATTTCGGCCCGGGACAGGGCCAGGGGTATTTTCGTAATGTGCCACCCGGGGGCGCACCGGTCAGGTGCAATGATGTTATGTGGATGTATATTCGACATCTGGAAGCAGTGAATTATTTTACGAGGTTCTCCGGTATTTTCTCATCGATATTTCCACCTAATTCTAGATCGAGACGCATTTCCGAAGTTCTATTGCGGAATGACATTTGTTCTAATTTAATTGGATATTATTTAGGTGCCTTGGGCTTAATCTAATGAAATTGGGCTCTTGGGCCTAAAACTTATTGATTGGGCTGGATTTCTCTATAAATAGGAGTCCTAAGGCATTGAGAAAGGATTCGGACCCTTTTCGCATCTCCCAAGGCAAGATTTTCGCTCGAAATCTCGAGACTTCGTTTTTCAGCCACTATTCGCGAGAAATCGTACCAAATCTCGCGGCCACCCTCATTTGGGTTACTATTCGCGAGAACTCGCACCGAAACTCGCGGCCACCCTCATCTGGATTACTATTCACGAGAACTCTTGCCTGCAGTCACTATTCGCGAGTTCTTGCTCGTACAGTGTCGGCTGCGTTGCTCGTACAGTGCCGGCTGCGTTGCTTGTACAGTGCCGGCTGAATTGCTAGTACAGTGTTTTCTGCGAGTTGTTGATCACAACTCGTGGCTGCCGGTTTTTTGAGCCCGACTGAGCGTTTTCGATCGTTTTTTTGAGCCGTTTTTCCCCGTATTATCATTATTACCTCATTGTATTTGTACCGCTTGATTATTATAGTGGAAACCAAGGTAGAGCTTTGCTCTCCCGAGGATGTAAGCCCACACATTGTTGGCCCAACCTCGTATATCGCTCGTGTCCCCATAACAATCTAATTTCGAGTAAATTATAAATTGACTGACCTAAAAATAAATACCCAAAATATTTTTAGACTATATCAAGACCATAGCAAGACAGTGCTACATGAGATTGTGACGAACGTTGGCACCTGTTAAAAGGTCCCGGGTGGATTTTCTGGAAATGCCGCCGCACCCGAGGCAGGCTATGGAACCCATAGGGTTCAAGTTAATCAACTTGGTTGAGGGTGATTCAACCAAGACTACTCGCATCAGGGCACATCTGGCTCCATCTTTCGACGAAGAGTTGGTCCACTTGCTGAGAAGCCATGTGGACATATTTGCTTGTACCCCCGAAAGATGTCCCGCGGATTGATCGATCCGAGAGTGACCATCGGATATATACCGAGTGAAGCCTATCAGGCAAAAGAAGAGACGCTATTCTCCTGAAAAAATTGAAGTCATCCAGGCGAAAGTGAATAAATTGTTGCGGTCCGAGTTTATCAGAGAGATCCATTATACTAAATGGTTGCAAATCCGGTGGTAGTCTCCAAGGCAGATGGGAAGTGGAGAATGTGCATCGATTTCAGCGATGTCAACAAGAGTTGTGAATCTGATCTATTCCCCCTGCCACATATTGACCGTTTGGTGGACATTTTAGCTGGTAGCACGATGATGAGTACTATGGATGCTTGCTTCGGGTACCATCAGATCTTCCTTGCTGAAGAAGATCAAAAGAAGTGGGCCTTCATTACCGAAGATAATTTTTATTGCTATGTGGTTATGCCGTTTGGCCTGAAAAATGCTGGAGCAACATACAGAGGTTGGTCAACAAAATCTTTAGAGATTTGATAGATCATATGATGGAAGTGTATGTTGACGATATGATTGTTAAATCCATAAATGACGAAGACCATATATAATATTTGTCTCGCTGTTTCGAAGTATGTCGCAAATATAAGCTTAAATTAAATCCGAACAAGTGCTGCTTCGGGATCCGAAGTGGAAAGTTCTTGGGATATTATGTTTCTGAGAAAGGCATAGAAATTAGTCCTCAGAAGGTTCATGCCATCATTGACATGCAACGAAATAAAAGGGAATTCTAAAGGCTGACTGGTCGCCTAGCTGCCTTGAGCAGATTTATTTCTAAATCTACAGATCGGGCCTTACCCTTCTTCAGAGTATTAAGGAAGGCAAGTCTTTTAGATTGGATCGAAGAATGTGATAGGGCTTTCTCAGAGTTGAAAATTTATTTGAACACTCCCCCTGTGATTGTGAGTCCAAGCAGAGATGAACATTTGAGATTATACTTAGCTATATCTGAAGTCGCAGTGAGTGCAGCTCTGGTTACCATTAGAGATGATGTTCATAGACTCGTTTATTACGTGAGTCATTATTTTGTATCGAAAAAACTAGATACATCAACTTGGAAAAATTCATACTGCATTGAAGGAGGCTATATCTAAGCTAAAGGATTATTTTGAAGGCCAAAATTTTATGTCTATATTGATCAGCCGTTGAAAGCATTTCTAAATCAGGAAGATCTTAACGAGATATTAACTAAGTGGGCAATCAAAATCAGCTCCATGTATCTAGAATTCGTGCCCCGAAGGGCGATCAAGTCCTAGGTTTCTGCTGATTTCGTGGTTGAAATGACCCGATCAACGATATTCTTAAACCAAGAGGACGATCGATAGATCATTTATGTTGATGGGTCAACCATTGGAGGAAAAGGGGCGAGCATTACCATCACTACACTGCAAGGTGATGTTATTCATTCATTAGTTAAATTCTTGTTCCCAGAAACTGATAACATTGTGGAATATGAGGCAGTATTATCGGGAATAACCCTAGCCCGAAAGATGGGAGTTGCCAAAGTACGAATGTTCTCAGATTCCAAGTTAAAGGTGAAACAATTTGCTGGAAGATTGGACACACATGAGCCCATGATGAAGTTGTATCATGCAAAAGTTCTGGAATTATATAAAAAGTTCAGCGAATTTTCACTTGATCATGTGACGCAAGAACAGAACACGGTTGCTGACGCGTTGGCCAGATTAGGGAATTGATATCCTTGGACCGTTCCTTCGATGAGTAGGGCAACATAAGTTTTGCATTGTGGAAGTGGAATATTATACTAAGTGGATCGAAGAAGAAGCGGTTGCCATTATTTCAGAGAAGTTTGTAAAACACTTCTTACGGAGAAACATCGTTAGCCGCTTCGGAGTACCCCGAGCTTTGGTATCAGACAATGGGCTCTAGTTTTGCAGAAGGGTCGTTCGGGATACTCCGAACATTTCTGTATTAAGTTGGGTATTACCCAACATTTCTCATTAGTGGCTCATCCTCACACCAATGGACTTACAAAAGTATCTAAAAAAGTTATCCCAATAGGGTTGAAAACTAAGTTGGAGTATCTGGGGAGAAATGGTCCGAACATATCTATGAGGTTTAATGAGCCTATAGGACTACACCTCGCTCCACGACCCTTGAATCTCCATTCTCACCGGTTTATGGGTCCGAAGCAGTTAGTCCGGTAGAGGTGGCCATCTGATCGCCTCGAATAACTCATTATGATGAGCACNCTTTGAAGTCCATCAAAATTAACATGGATCTCGAGATTTGATATCGAGGAGATCCTAAAGTATTTCAATATACGCCAATCTTATGAAGAATAACACCCTCGCGAACGGAGGTATCTGAATGTATCGGACACGTACGACATATACATATATCTTCTTTATAGCCGAGGACTATATGACGCCCAATATCTCCATACTATGGAGTGAAATCCTTTGAAGAACTCAAAATATCCCAATTTTTTGATAAATGTATCGAAATGAAATAGTAAAATGCCACCGAAATCCGTCCCAAAAAATATTACACCGTCACATCACCATGTGATTGTAGACGAAAAATGGAGCCTGGCATAAAATTTTAGTAGCGCCGAAAATCCGAAATTCGTATACTTTTTTTTTTTTTTTTTTTTTTTTTTTTTTTTTTTTTTTTTTTTTTTTTTTTTTTTTTTTTTTTTTCGGACCCTTGCATACCTTTGTCATGTCCTCGGCACATATTCATGCAATATGATAATCTTCCAATGCCTTCATAAATAGATCCCCCGGATGAAAACCCACTCCGGGAGGGCCGAATATTTACATTTTGAGCAGGGGGCTCCTCCAGAACTGACGACCGAGCCCCCGGTGACACAACAAAAATCATCATTAACTTGAGAAATATGATCCGCCTCAATTTCTTCATCAAAAAATATCCTCATCAGAATTCCGATTAGTCATGATAATAGAAATCCAAACTCATCAATAAAGCTCTCAATGGGATAAAAATCTCGATCCCCACGGACGGCGCCAAACATACTACTGTACTGATCTAGTCTAAAAATGTTTTGGATATTTATTTTTAGATCAGTCAATTTATGATTAATTCGTAATTTATGTTGTTGTGGGGACACGAGCGATGTACGAGGTTGGGCCCACAATGTGTGGGCTTACGTCCTCGGGAGAGCGAAGCTCTACCTTGGTTTTCACTATAATAGTCAAGTAATACAATTACATCGAGATTATAACGATAATACGGATGAAAACGGATCGAAAGACGATCGAATGTGCAGTCGCGCTGCACTGGACGCGGATGAACAGTGCAGGCAGGTGGGCTTCTCGCGACGAATCGATGACTGGTCGCGAGTCGGGCACTGTTCGCGACGAATCGATGATTGGTCGCGATTGGCTGTCGGTTTGGCTGGCCACTCGTCGCGAGTTGGCGGTTGGTCGCGACTAACGGCGATTCGTCGCGGCTAAAGGCGATTCGTCGCGGCTGATCAGGAGTGGTCGCGAATAGTGAGTTTCGTCGCGACTGGGAGATCAGATTTTGCCTTGGGAAGCTTGATAAAAGTCCGAATCCCTTCTCGAAGCCTTGTGACTCCTATTTATAGAGGAATTTAGCTCAGAACTCACCCTCTTGGGCCCATAAGCCTAGTCCACCTCACTTAGCCCAAAATGATTAAATATTCCCAATTATGATATAATAAATGCCATGTTGATCTCGAAGCCTCGGGAACCAATCCGAACCAGACATTAGTCGGAAGTACGATCAGAAAATTCCCGAGAACCTCGTATGTCAGTTCTTTGCCTTCAAATAGCGAATACGCAGCCACATAACATCATTGCACCCGACCGGTGCGCTCCCGGGTGGCAAATTACGAAAATACCCCTGGCCCCGTCCGGGGCCGAAATGACCCGAAACATCTCAAAATGCTCACAGAAACTTTCTACGGGGCCCAGCGAGCCAGAATTACGAGAATACCACTTGAGAATGCCATCCGATAAAAATATGAAAATACCGAAAATACCAATAACTACGTCGGACGAGCTCCCGGGTAAGGACGGACACAAGAGAATATACTCGGGTAATATCAATAGTCCCCTGGTTTTTAGATTCAGAGTCTGAGTCGTAAACCACATTATATCAGCTCGTCCAGAAATCCATAACTCGTTCATAAACTTTTTACAATACCATGAATAAGGTCGAAGTCATCTCGTTATTACTAACGGAATCAGATCCCGAGACGAATTGATAGTTTCA
>RWGZ01001150.1:237551-248785 GCA_009725065.1 Utricularia reniformis | reverse complement strand
CGGTTGGTCGCGACTAACGGCGATTCGTCGCGGCTAACTGCGATTCGTCGCGGCTAAAGGCGATTCGTCGCGGCTGATCAGGAGTGGTCGCGAATAGTGAGTTTCGTCGCGACTGGGAGATCAGATTTTGCCTTGGGAAGCGTGATAAAAGTCCGAATCCCTTCTCGAAGCCTTGTGACTCCTATTTATAGAGGAATTTAGCCCAGAACTCACCCTCTTGGGCCCATAAGCCTAGTCCACCTCACTTAGCCCAAAATGATTAAATATTCCCAATTATGATATAATAAATGCCATGTTGATCTCGAAGCCTCGGAAACCAATCCGGACCAGACATTAGTCGGAAGTACGATCAGAAAATTCCCGAGAACCTCGTATGTCAGTTCTTTGCCTTCAGATAGCGAATACGCAGCCACATAACATCATTGCACCCGACCGGTGCGCTCCCGGGTGGCAAATTACGAAAATACCCCTGGCCCCGTCCGGGGCCGAAATGACCCGAAACATCTCAAAATGCTCACAGAAACTTTCTACGGGGCCCAGCGAGCCAGAATTACGAGAATACCACTTGAGAATGCCATCCGATAAAAATATGAAAATACCGAAAATACCAATAACCACGTCGGACGAGCTCCAGGGTAAGGACGGACACAAGAGAATATACCCGGGTAATATCACACATAATTCCACATGTTCAAGGTGTGATGATTTTGAAATCAATTAAACTTGAATTGATGTTGTTAAAACATGAATTGATGTTGTTAGAACCAGAATAACATGGTTGCACCATGATTTATGTGATTAAACTATAGATTAAATGCAGTGACATGAAATCGTGTTGTTTTGACTTGCACAATCATTCCGTTTTCGAACTTACTTTTGTTGAATATACAACATGTTTTCGTTATGTTAGGCTTTATTTAGTTAGAATACACTTTGTTTTTCCAAATTTACAATGTGATTTGCATGAATATAATTCGGCTCATTTTTCACATAGCTCCACATGTTCTAGGTGTGATGATTTTGAATTCAATTAAACTTGAATTGATGTTGATAAAACATGAATACATGTTTTTAGAACCAAGAATTACTTGGTTATACCATGATTTATGTGATTAAACTATAGTTTATGAAGTCGTGTTGTTATGACTTGCATGATCATTCCATTTTAGAACTTACTTTACTTCTATATAGAACAAGTATTTGTGATGTTAGACTTTATTTAGTTTGAATACACTTGGTTTTATCAAATTTACATTGTGATTTGCATGAATATCATTCGGTTCATTTTTCACACAGTTCCACATGTTCTAGGTGTGATGATTTTGATTTCAATTAAACTTGAATTGATGTTGTTAAAACATGAATACATGTTGTTTGAACCAAGAATAACTTGGTTATACCATGATTTATGTGATTAAACTATAGAATAAATGCAATGACATGAAGTCGGGTTGTTATGACTTGCACAATTATTCCGTTTTCGAACTTACTTATTTTGTATATACAACATGTTTTCGTGATGTTAGGCTTTATTTAGTTAGATTACACTTGTTTTTACCAAGTTTACAATGCGATTTGCATGAATATCATTCGGCTCATTTTTCACATAGTTCCACATATTTTAGGTCTCATGATTTTGATTTCAATTAAACTAGAATTGATGTTGTTAAAATATGAATTCATGTTGTTAGAACCAAGAATAACTTGGTTATACCATGATTTATGTGATTAAACTGTAGTTTAAATGCAATAACATGAAGTCGTGTTGTTATGACTTGCACAATTATTACGTTTTCGAACTTGCTTTTTGTGTATATACAACAAGTTTTCGTGATGTTAGGCTTTATTTAGTTAGATTACACTTGGTTTTACCAATTTTACAATGCGATTTGCATGAATATCATTCGGCTCATTTTTCACATAATTCAACATGTCTTAGGTCTCATGATTTTGATTTCAATTAAACTAGAATTGATGTTGTTAAAACATGAATACATGTTGTTAGAACCAAGAATAACCTGGTTATACCATGATTTATGTGATTAAACTATAGTTTAAATGCAATGACATGAAGTCGTGTTGTTATGACGTGCACGATCATTCCGTTTTCAAACTTACTTTTTTTGTATATACAACATGTTTTCATGATGATAGGCTTTATCTAGTTAGATTACACTTGGTCGTACCAAATTTACAATATGATTTGCATGAATATAATTCGGCTCATTTTCACATTGTTCCACATGTTCTAGGTCTGATGATTTTGATTTCAATTAAACCTGAATTGATGTTGTTAAAACATGAAGACATGTTGTTACAACCAAGAATGACTTGGTTATACCATGATTTATGTGATTAAACTATAGTATAAATGGTATGACATTAAGTCGTGTTGTTATGACTTCCACGATCATTCCGTTTTCGAACTTACTTTTTTTGTATATGCAACATGTTTTTGTGATGTTAGGCTTTATTTAGTTAGATTACACTTGGTTTTACCAAATTTACAATGTGATTTGCATGAATATAATTCGTTTCATTTTTCACATTGTTCCACATAATCTAGGTGTGATTTTTTTGATTTCAATTAAACTTGATTTGATGTTGTTAAAACATGAATACATGTTGTTAGAACCTAGAATAACTTGGGTGCACCATGATTTATGTGATTAAACTATGGTTTAAATGCAGTGACATGATGTCGTGTTGTTATGACTTGCACGATGATTCCGTTTTCGAACTTATATTTTTTGAATATAGAACAGTTATTCGTGATGTTAGCCTTTATTTAGTTTGAATACACTTGGTTTTTCCATATTTACAATGTGATTTACATGATTATAATTCGGCTCATTTATCACATGGTTCCACATGTTCTAGGTCTGACGATTTTGATTTCAATTAAACTTGAATTGATATTGTTAAAACATGAATACATGTTGTTAGTACCAAGAATAACTTGGTTATACGATGATATATGTGATTAAACTATAGTTTAATTGCTATGAAATGAAGTCGTGTTGTTATGACTTGCATGATCATTACGTTTTAGAACTTACTTTTCTTGTATATAGAACAAGTATTCGTGATGTTAGACTTTATTTATTTTATATACACTTGGTGTTATTAAATTTACAATGTGATTTGCATGAATATCATTCGGTTCATTTGTCACATTGATC
The DNA here is from genome assembly GCA_009725065.1 of Utricularia reniformis. NCBI lineage: Eukaryota > Viridiplantae > Streptophyta > Magnoliopsida > Lamiales > Lentibulariaceae > Utricularia > Utricularia reniformis. The sequence goes on along the minus strand of RWGZ01001150.1, from coordinate 245,603 downwards.
TAGTCTAAAAATATTTTGGGTATTTATTCTTAGATCAGTCAATTTATAATTAATTCGAAATTAGGTTGTTGTGGGGACACGAGCGATATACGAGGTTGGGCCCACAATGTGTGGGCTTACGTCCTCGGGAGAGCGAAGCTCTACCTTGGTTTCCACTATAATATTTGGAGAATACAATTACAATGAGATGATAATGACGATACGGACGAAAACGGCTCGAAAAACGATCGAATGTGCAGTCGCACTGCACTGGACGCGGATGAACAGTGCAGGCAGGTGGGCTTCTCGCGACGAATCGATGACTGGTCGCGAGTCGGGCACTGTTCGCGACGAATCGAGGACTAGTCGCGATTGGCTGTCGGTTTGGCTGGCCACTCGTCGCGAGTTGGCGGTTGGTCGCGACTAACGGCGATTCGTCGCGGCTAACTGCGATTCGTCGCGGCTAAAGGCGATTCGTCGCGGCTGATCAGGAGTGGTCGCGAATAGTGAGTTTCGTCGCGACTGGGAGATCAGATTTTGCCTTGGGAAGCGTGATAAAAGTCCGAATCCCTTCTCGAAGCCTTGTGACTCCTATTTATAGAGGAATTTAGCCCAGAACTCACCCTCTTGGGCCCATAAGCCTAGTCCACCTCACTTAGCCCAAAATGATTAAATATTCCCAATTATGATATAATAAATGCCATGTTGATCTCGAAGCCTCGGGAACCAATCCGGACCAGACATTAGTCGGAAGTACGATCAGAAAATTCCCGAGAACCTCGTATGTCAGTTCTTTGCCTTCAGATAGCGAATACGCAGCCACATAACATCATTGCACCCGACCGGTGCGCTCCCGGGTGGCAAATTACGAAAATACCCCTGGCCCCGTCCGGGGCCGAAATGACCCGAAACATCTCAAAATGCTCACAGAAACTTTCTACGGGGCCCAGCGAGCCAGAATTACGAGAATACCAGTTGAGAATGCCATCCGATAAAAATATGAAAATACCGAAAATACCAATAACTACGTCGGACGAGCTCCCGGGTAAGGACGGACACAAGAGAATATACCCGGGTAATATCATGTACCACTCGCGACAAAACTCAGTAAGTCGCGACGAAACGTATAACTTAAACCATGAACAATGTGCTACTCGCGACGATAACTCGCGAGTACTGTACCATTCGCGACGAAACTTCAATTGGTCGCGACTCGGACTGAAAACTTGTAAAATTAATTTCAAAAAATAAATTTGAATTTAAATTTACCAATGTCTTCCGATCGCAACGAATCTTCGGGCTCTGCCACCTCATCTTCAAACCATTCGGACTCCTCATCCAATCCGGGGAGTTTCGATTCGATCTCAGCCCCGTTTCCTCCTTGCCTTTCCACTGTAAAATCTCATTTTTTCGAGAGGGTAGCTCATCTTGAAAACACCCTCGGCCCTCAAAATTCCGCGGTTAAAGCTCTTGAGTCCTTTAACCAACCTCATAGCATGCATTCTCGGAAGTGGAGATCTATTCTTGAGCAATATTATTTCCCTTCCAACTGTGTGCTATATCAACCCGAAACTAGCGACCGTCTCTTGACGCCTCCTATCGCCACCCATACTGTCTCGCTCGAACACTTAGAATGTGGCCTTCGCTTCCCTCTTCATCCTTTCCTTGTAGAATTGCTCTCGCATCTACGAATTCATTTTTTCCAACTAACTCCAAATTCAATTTCTCTTGTCGTCGCCTTCATAATATTTATGGAGGTGAATTGTATTCCTCCAACCATAGACCTTTTCTTCAAAATATTCTATATCGGTGCTGCCGTCAATTTTGGTGCCCAGGGTTGTATATATTTCCGCCCGTGGCACAAGACGAGCCCGTTTCCTTTTTCTGCACCCCACTTCAACCAAGACTGGAAGAGACATTTCTTCTTCATCTGCGGGGTGGGGGAAACGAGGTTGTCTCCTTTGAGCCTTCCTTGGCGGTTCCCCGTTGAAGGGGAACCATTTTTTCCTGAGGCCTACGGCCCTAAATCTCGGACGGCCCTTCCGAGACCTCTGAGGAAGGCGCTCCTTGACTGCTCTAGGTCTGACGGCGTTGACTGGACCGTCAAGACCTTACTTTACGCTCCGATCTTGGTTGCTTTCAGCCTCCTTCCGGTCACCCCCCATTTTAGTAGAGAACTGCTAGGTACCTCATCCGTATATTCATATGGGGGCTAAATTTAATAATTCTTCTTTGATAGTATCGACGCTTAGGGACTTGATTTAACTTGTTTCAAATTCAAACCTCGCGCTTCTCACTTAACTTGCGTATTTTGCAGGTAACATAATGACTCCCGCTCAGGATCAAACCAAAAAGGGGGATCGGCTGAATTTCCTCCGTGATCTTCTCGCGGAAGATGATGAGCTCGTCTTTGAGGCGCCACCGGGGACTCGGAACCGAACTGCCGCGGCCGAGCTGGCGTCAAGTCTGCGAGAATCGGCATCCCCGACTGGGGGATTAAGATGCGACACTCCTCCACCACCACAACCTGCTGCAGTGGTGGCCAATCTCGGGCCGGAAAATGAGGATCCGGCTGCAGCAATTACTAAGAGCCCCGAAGATCTAATCCCGTTGTCTCGGCGATTAGGATACGCGGTTGAGGAGCCCACCCCCGATGACGGCATGTATGACTTCGCCGAAACCTTAGTGGATATTATCGGGGACGACGAGGAGGGCGAGATTAGCGAGGACCAACCGATGGACCCGGTGGTGGAGGAAAAATGCCAAGAAATCCGCCCGTAGGGGGAAAACGGCCTAGGCACTCGTTCGGACAAGGGGAAAAGACCGGTGGAGGATCCCACCGTCTTGGAGATCGCGGAACCCAATAGAAAGAGTGGGTTAACCGCCGAATTCATCGACGCCTTCCGTATACATGACATCCCGAGACTAACGGTTAAGGAATGGCTCGATATGGGANACACATCACATTATAACATGATCGCGCCAGCTCTTGATCTCCCTTCATCTTCCCAACTCCTAATTGTGTTGGGAACTTCATCATCAAATGTGGCTGAGACACCACGGCTCCAAATAAGTTTAAACAACTTCTCCCCAGGATCGCATTATAAGGGAGTATAGGGAGATCCACCACCACAAACTCCACCATCAAGGTTCTTGATATTTCGGGATCGCCCAAAGTCACCGGCAGAAAAACAGATCCCTCAGCTGCAACAACACTGTTATTAAAACCAACTAAGTTTGTGTGCACAGGCTGGAGATGGGTCGTTCCTTTCAATGCCATCTGCTCAAAGGCCGCAAGAGTCAATATGTTTGTAGCGGCCCCGGTGTCGACTAACACTCGAGAAACCGTATGATTCGCAATAATAGGAGAGACATCCAATGCATCATCTTGTGGGGAGAAAACCCCGGATAAGTGCTAAGGTCCGAAAGAGATCGTCATCTTGTCCAATTCCGTCAACTGGACCGTGTTAATTTCCATGAATCGCCCCTGTTGGTGTAGTGCCTGAAAGGAACGTGTACGGGCGCGGTTCGAATCGCCGACGCTTTTTCCCCCGGCGATAGTCATAATGTTGGGGCCCAAGTTTCCCCATCTCGGTTGGGCGTTTTCAACATTCAAATTAGGTTGACCCTGGTTGGGGCCAACCGGAGGAGGAGGAGGTAGTGCTTGCTGATTTGCCGGGGCTGGTGGATAAGCATCATACCCATACCCCTGCTGATTCCTTTGCGGCTGATACCTGCCGCGACCACGATAATTATTTCCTCTCCTTCCACCTCTCTGATTCTGTCTACCGCCATTACAGAATCCTCTTTGGCCACCACCTTGACGTTGGCCACGCTGTCCTCCGTATCCACGTCCTCTTTCATTTGGCCGTGGTGCGTCGGCCCTTGGGGGTTTGGGTGCCGTCCCCTCCGGAATACTTATATCAATTTTTCCCAGTTTAGACTCAGGCAGAGCCTCCACAGTACCCAAAACTCCGATGAAAGCGACAAAATACTTGGGACTCGTAAGTCCCCTGATCTAGTCTAAAAATGTTTTGGATATTTATTTTTAGATCTGTCAATTTATGATTATTTCGTAAATTATATTGTTGTGGGGACACGAGCGATGTACGAGGTTGGGCCCACAATGTGTGGGCTTACGTCCTCGGGAGAGCGAAGCTCTACCTTGGTTTTCACTATAATAATCAAGTGATGCAATTACAATGAGATGATAGCGATAATACGGGTGAAAACGGATCGAAAAATGGTCAAAACTACAGTTGCGTCGCACTGGGCGTGAGTGAATAGTGCAGAAAGGCAGCAGGTCGCGACGAATGCAGATGCTCGCGACTTGGTTTACGCGACTGGTCGCGAGTACTGAGGAATGGTCACGGCTTGGTGGGTTTGGTCGCGAGTCGAGGATCAGGTTCTGTCTTGGGAAGCGTGAAAAAGGATCCAACCCCTTCTCAATGCCCTAGGACCTTTATTTATAGAGAAATGTAGCCCAAAACACAAGCTTAGGCCCAAGAGTCCAATTTCATTAGATTAAGCCCAAGACACCTCAACTAATATCCAATTAAATTAGAACAAATACCGTTCCGAAATATAACTTCGGAAATGCGTCTCGATCCTGAATTAGGCGAGAATATTGATGAGAAAATACCGGAGGACCCCGTAAAATAATCCACTGCTCCCAGATAGCGAATATGCGGCCACAAAACATCATCGCACCTGACCGGTGCGCTCCCGGGTGGCAAATTACGAAAATACCCCTGGCCCCGTCTGGGGCGGAAATGACCCGAAACATCTCAGAATGCTTACAGAGACTTTATATGGGGCCTAGCGGGCCAGAATTGTGAGAATACCACTTGAGAACGCCATCCTATAAAAATACCAAAAATACCGAAAATACCAATAAAAGTGCCGGACGAGTCCCCGGGTATTGATAAATGCAAGAAATATACCCGGGTAATATCAATAGTCCCCTGGTTATCAGATTCAGAGTCTGAGTCGTAAACCATATATAATCAGCTCATCCCGAAGGTCAGCTATCATTCTCGAGCCCCGCCGAGGAAATGCTTAGCATGGTTGAAATTCTCTCGTCGATACGATCGTTTTGACATTAAGCAAGTCAGATTCTGAGTTCGGGTGAAAATCTCGGGATTTTCCGGCTCGGGATTCTGCCCCTATAAATACACTGTTCGCTCCTCACAATTCACTTTCTCCAACGGAATTCTGATCTCTCGCGACGAATCATCTCTCGCGACGAATCATTGTTTACTTCTCGCGACGAATCGCATAACAAGAACACTCGCGACGAATCGCACTAAGTCGCGACGAATCGTATAGCTTGAAACGCGAACTGTATCACTCGCGACGAGTCGTATACCTTAATCCAAACTGTTTCTTCGCGACGAATCGTTTATTACTCGCGAGTACTGTACCACTCGCGACGAAACTTCACTTGTCGCGACTCGGACTTAAAAACTTGTAAAATTAATTTCAAAAATAAATTTGAATTTAAATTTACCAATGTCTTCCGATCGTACCGAATCTTCGGGCTCTGCCACCTCATCTTCAAACCATTCGGACTCCTCATCCAATCCGGGGAGTTTCGATTCGATCTCAGCCCCGTTTCCTCCTTGCCTTTCCACTGTAAATTCTCATTTTTTTGAGAGGGTAGCTCATCTTGAAAACACCCTCGGCCCTCGAAATTCCGCGGTTAAAGCTCTTAAGTTCTTTAATCAACCTCATGGCATGCATTCTCGGAAGTGGAGATCGATTCTTGAGCAATATTATTTCCCTTCCGACTGTGTGCTATATCAGCCTGAACCTAGCGATCGTCTCTTGACGCCTCCGATCGCCACCCACACTGTCTCTCTCGAACACTTAGAATGTGGCCTTCGCTTCCCTCTTCATCCTTTCCTTGTAGAATTGCTCTCGCATCTACAATTTCATTTTTTTCAACTAACCCCAAGTTCAATTTCTCTTGTCGTCGCCTTCATAATATTTATGGAGGTGAATTGTATTAATCCGACCGTAGACCTTTTCTTCCAAATATTCTATATTAGTGCTGTCGTCAATTTCGGTGCCCAGGGTTGTATATATTTCAGCCCGCGGCACAAGACGGGCCCGTTTCCTTTTTCTGCGCCCCACTCCAACCACGACTGGAAGAAACATTTCTTCTTTGTCAGCGGTGTGGGGGATACGAGGCTGTCTCCCTTGAATCTTCCTTGGCGGTTCCCCGTTGAAGGGGAACCATTTTTTCCTGAGGCCTATGGCCCTAAATCCCGGGCGGCCCTTCCGAGACCTCTGAGGAAGGCGCTCCTTGACTGCTCTAGGTCTGACGGCGCTGACTGGACCGTGAAGACCTTAGTTTACGCTCCGATCTTGGTTGCTTTCAACCTCCTTCCGGTCCCCCCCCATTTTAGTAGAGAACTGCTAGGTACCTCATCCGTATATTCATATAGGGGCTAAATTTNTAAAATCGATGCAAACTCTCCAGCCACCACTCGTCTTTGGGACCACCACTGGATTCGCGACCCAATCCGTGTATCTAACACGCTCTATGAATCCTGCTTGCAGCAAACTTTCCACCTCCTCATCAATTGCCCTCTCTTTCTCAGGGGAAAATTTCCTCTTCTTCTGATGAACTCCTTCTCAACCTCAGGTGACAACTCGCAACCGATTGTCACTGTCTTTTCGAGATTACCGGGAAATAAGGGCACTGTAATTGATCCCCAAAGGCTCGATCTTCATGTCGTTCTCTTTAAACTTCCTAAGAGAGGGTCCGTCATTTGTCTCAATAACTTCATCAGACGAGAATTCCACCATATAAACATTCGACTTTGCTTTCGATCCATCCATACCACTCCTGCACATCACATTATAACACGATCGCGACAGTTCCTGATCTCCCTTCATCTTTCCAACCCCTAGTTGCGTTGGGAACTTCATCATCAAGTGCGGTTGAGACACCACAGCTCCGAATAAGTTTAAGCAACTTCTCCCAAGAATTGCATTATATGGGAGTATAGGGAGATCCACCACTACAAATTCCACCATCAAAGTTCTTGATATCTCGGAATCGCCCAAAGTCACCGGCAGAAAAACAGATCCCTCAGCAGCAACAACACTGTTATTAAAACCAACTAATTTTGTGTGCACAGGTTGTAGTTGGGTGGTTCCTTTCAATGCCATTTGCTCAAAAGCCGCAAGAGTTAATATGTTGGTTGCAGCCCCGGTGTCGACTAACACTCTAGAAACAGGATGATTAGCAATAATAGGGGAGACAACTAGTGCATCATCTTGTGGGGAGAAATCCCCAGATAAATCCTCAGGTCCGAAATAGATCGTCATTCTATCCAAATCTGTCAACTGGACCATATTCACTTCCATAAAGCGCCCTTTTTGGTGTAATGTCTGATAAGAACGTTTACGGGAGCGGTTCGAATCGCCGACACTCTTTGCCCCGGTGATAGTCATAATATTGGGGCCTAAGTTTCCCCATCTCGGTTGGGCATTTTCAACATTAAAAATAGGTTGACCCTGGTTGGGGCCAACCGGAGGAGGACGAGGTAGTGCTTGTTGATTTGCCGGGGCTGGTGGGTAACCATCATACCCATACCCCTGCTGGTTCCTTTGCGGCTGATACCTGCCGCGACCGCGATATTTGTTTCCTCTCCTTCCACCTCTCTGATTCTGCCTACCGCCGTTAAAAAATCCTCTCTGGCCAGATCCTTGACGCTGGCCACGCTGTCCGACGTTTCCGCGTCCTCTTTCGTTTGGCCGTGGTGCGTCGGCTCTTGGGGGTTTGGGTGCCGCCCCCTCCGGAATATCGATCTTTCCTATCTTAGGCTCGGGTAGAGCCTCCACGGTACTGATCAGTTCATCAAGCTGACCTAATTCCAGCAATCTTTCCACTTCAGACATTAATTCTTGACAATCATTCGTTGTGTGTCCAAAGCTCCGATGAAAACGACAAAATACCTGGGACTCGTAAGTCCCCTGCGTTGGTTCTTGTAAGGGAGGGGGGTAGCGGAGAGATCCACCCTTCTTTTGCTCAATGATGGCGAAAATCTGTTCATAGTTGTA
>RWGZ01001150.1:0-237438 GCA_009725065.1 Utricularia reniformis | reverse complement strand
GGTTGTAGTTGGGTGGTTCCTTTCAATGCCATCTGTTCAAAAGCTGCCAGAGTCAAAATATTGGTAGCAGCTCCGGTGTCCACTAGCACTCGTGAGACGGGATGATTAGCAATAACGGGAGAGACAACTAGTGCATCATCTTGTGGGGAGAAAACCCCAGATAAATCCTCAGGTCCGAAAGAGATCGTCATTCTATCCAAATCTGTCAACTGGACCATATTCACTTCCATAAAGCGCCCTTTTTGGTGTAATGTCTGATAAGAACGTTTACGGGCGCGGTTCGAATCGCCGACACTCTTTCCACCGGCGATAGTCATGATATTGGGGCCTAAGTTTCCCCATCTCGGTTGGGCATTTTCAACATTCAAAATAGGTTGACCCTGGTTGGGGCCAACCGGAGGAGGAGGAGGTAGTGCTTGTTGATTTGTCGGGTGATCTAGTCTAAAAATATTTTGGGTATTTATTTTCAGATAAGTCAATTTATAATTAATTTGTAATTTATATTGTTGTGGGGACACGGGCAATATATGAGGTTGGGCCCACAATGTGCGGGCTTACGTCCTCGGGAGAGCGAAGCTCTACCTTTGTTTTCACTATAATAATCAAGCGATACAAATTCAATGAGATGATAACGGTAATACGGACGAAAACGGCTCGAAAAACGATCAAATCTGCAATCGCGCTCCACTGGACGCGAGTGAACAGTGCAGGCAGGCAGGGCTGGTCGCGACCAACGCGAGAGATACTGTTCGCGACCAACGCAGATGATGACTGGTCGCGAATAGTGATGATGACTGGTTCGCGAATAGTGATGATGACTGGTTCGTCGCGAATAGTGATGATGACTGGTTCGTCGCGAATAGGAGCCACTGGTTGCGGTTAAGCGAGTTTAGTCGCGGTTGGCGCGTTTGGTCGCGAGTCTTGGTCAAGTTTCGCCTTGGGAAGTGTGAAAAAGTCCGACCCCTTTCTCAATGCCTTGGGGCTTCTATTTATAGAGAAATCAAGCCCAAAACCCACTCTCTTGGGCCCATAAGCCTAGTTCACCTCACTTAGCCCAAAATAATTAAATATTCCAAATTATAATAATATAATAAATACCATGCTGATCCCGAAGCTTCGGGAACCAATACGGACAAGATGTTAGTCAGGAATACGATCAGAAAATTCCCGAGAACTTCGTATATCAGTTCTTTGCCTTTAGATAGCGAATACGCAGCCACATAACATCATTGCACCTGACGAATGCACTCCCGGGTGGCAAATGACGAAAATACCCCTGGCCCCGTCCGGGGCCGAAATGACCCGAAACATCTCAAAATGCTTAAAGAGACTTTATATGGGGCCCAGCGAGCCAGAATTACGAGAATACCACTTGAGAATGCCATCCGATAAAAATATGAAAATACCGAAAATACGAATAACCACGTCGGACGAGCTCCCGGGTAAGGACGGATACAAGAGAATATACCCGGGTAATATCACCGGGGCCGGTGGATAAGCGTCATATCCATACCCCTGCTGATTCCTTTGCGGCTGATACCTGCCGCGACCACGATAGTTATTGCCTCTCCTTCCTCCTCTTTGATTCTGTCTGCCTCCATTAAATAATCCCCTCTGGCCACTTCCTTGACGCTGGCCACGCTGTCGTCCGTATCCACGTCCTCTTTCATTTGGCCGTGGTGCGTCGGCCCTTGGGGGTTTCGGTGCCGTCCCCTCCGGAATACTTAAATCGATTTTTCCCAGTTTAGACTCGGGAAGAGCCTCCACAGTACTGATCAGTTCATCAAGATGACCCAACTCTAACAACCTTTCTACCTCGGACATTAGCTCCTGGCAATCATTGGTTGCGTGCCCAAAACTCCGATGGAAGCGACAAAATACTTGGGTCTCGTAAGTCCCCGGTGTTGGTTCATATAAGGGAGGGGGATAGCGGAGAGATCCACCCTTCTTCTGCTCAATAATGGCGAAAATTTGTTCGTAGTTGTACGTCGGAAACACTCTCAACTTTGATTTTGTGTGCGGGAAAACCTTGTCTAGCCCGCGACATGCAACAATATTGTGGGAGCCATATGCTCGCACTTCGATTACTCCATGGTCTCGCAAACCTTCATTTTCTCGGATGTACTGTGTGCATCTCAAAGCCAAATCCTCCATACTTTCCGGGGGATCCCTATTCAAAGAATTACATAACGGATGCCCAGCTAGAATAAGCTGCAGCACCCCAACCTTCTCACTAACAGTGATCCGAGGTATCTTCCTACACTCGGCCTCGAAACGGGTAATAAAACCCAACAATCTTTCCGAAGAATCGTACCGCAACGTGGTTCAAGAAGTAATAGACCTTATCGGTGTGTTAAAAGGCGCGAAGGCCGAATAGAATTGATCCTTGAAATCCTGATAAGAAACGATCGAACGTTTCGGCAACCGGTTAAACCATCGGAGGGCTAACTCTTTAAGAGAGGCGGCGAAGACGAAACACATGGCCGCATCACTGAAATTCATCAAACTCACATGAATTTCCAAATTCGACGTATGAGCATGCGGGTCAGTCGACCCGCGATACTGTGGAAGATCCTTAGGCATTTCAATAAATTCGGAGCGAGTGGCTCCGATAATTGCCATGGAAAAAGGAGATAGGGCATTCGAAGTATTCCATGGACTTTGCAAAACTTCCAAAGATGGTGACGCCTTTCCTCGATTACCGATGGGCTCATTAACCCTCTCATTCTCAAAGTAGTCTCCCTCGTAAGCTGTGGTCTGATGAGTATCCCGGGTGTGCTCCCCGTACACTCGTCTCCTTTCCTGGCCAAGAGTCAGATTAGCCTCCAACTGGTTCATCCTAGCCTCGCTTTGTTCCAACTTCCCGCTCATCTCCTTAAATTTTGATTCTATCAATTCCCCGATCTTTTGCAAAGTGTTGCTTTGCTCATCGATTGCTGCAGTATTTGCTCGTGATTCCGGAACACGATCAATATCATCCTCTGAGGCCACATTATTAACAGGTTCCGGGGTGGCATTGTTCCTTCGGGCTCTCCTTTGAGCCTCCACTTGCTCTAATTGGGCGATTAAAGTACGCCTTCGCTCTTCCAAATCCTCATCGGGTTCTGTCTGATCAGCAGATCTAGAGCGTGCAGGTGGCGGCAGGTGGGCGGTGTTACGGACCGCAACTCGGCCAACTAGTTCGAATTCATAACATTTGGACAGACATTCGCGTGATCGAGGATAAAAACTTGGTTCTCCCCCGGATGAAAACCCGGTCCGGGAGGGCCGAATAGTCACATTTTGGGCTGGGGGCTCCTCCAGAACTGACGACCGAGCCCCCGGTAATACAGCAAAATCATCATTAATTTGAGGAATATGATCCGCGTCAAATTCTTCGTCAAAAGTATCTTCATTAGAATTCCGAGTAGTCATGATAATAGAAATCCGAACTCAGCAATAAAGCTCTCAATGGGATAAAAATCTCGGGTCCCCACGGACGGCACCAAACTGATCTAGTCTAAAAATATTTTGGGTATTTATTTTTAGATCAGTCAATTTATAATTTACTCGAATTTAGATTGTTTGTGGGACACGAGCGATATACGAGGTTGGGACACAACGTGTGGGCTTACGTCCTCGGGAGAGCAAAGCTCTACCTTGGTTTCCACTATAATATTCGGAGAATACAATTACAATGAGATGATAATGATAATACAGGCGAAAACGGCTCGTGAAATGATCGAAAACACTCAGTCGGGCTCGGAAAGCTGACAGCCGCGAGTTGTGGTTGATAACTTGCAGAAAATACTGTACTAGCAGCGCAGCCGGCACTGTTCAAACAGTGCAGAGAACACTGTACGATCAGGAACTCGCGAATAGTAACTGCAGATGCGAGTTCTCGCGAATAGTGACCAGATGAGGGTGGCCGCGTGAACTGGTACGAGTTCTCGCGAATAGTGACCAGATGAGGGTGGCCGCGCGAACTGGTGCGAGTTCTAGCGAATAGTGACCCACATGAGGATGGTCGCGAGTTTAGGTGCGAGTTCTCGCGAACAGTGAATTAAATACGAAGTCTCGCGATTTGGAGCGAAAGTCTTGCCTTAGGAGATGCGAAAAGGGGGTCCGACCCCCTTCTCAATGCCTTAGGACTCCTATTTATAGAGGAATGTAGCCCAATCAACAAGTTTAGGCCCAAAAACCCAATTTCATTAGATTAAGCCCAAGTCACCTAAATAATATCCAATTAAATTAGAAGAAATGCCATTCCGCAACAGAACTTCGGAAATGCGTCTCGGTCTAGAATTAGGCGGGAATATCGATGAGAAAATACCGGAGGACCTCGTAAAATAATCCACTGCTTCCAGATAGCGAATACGCGGCCGCATAACATCATTGCACCAGACCGGTGCGCTCTCGGGTGTCAAATTACGAAAATACCCCTTGCCGGAATGACCCGAAACATCTCAAAATGCTTACAGAGACTTTTATATAGGGCCCGGCGGGCCAGAATTGTGAGAATACCACTTGAGAATGCCATCCGATAAAAATATGAAAATACCGAAAATACCAGTAACGGAGTCGGACGAGTCCCCGGATATGGATAAATACAAAAGAATATACCCGGGTAATATCAGTGTTGTTCTTAGAACTCCCTTCATGGGTGAGACTTTCAAGTATGCTCTATCGCCGACTTCCAGCTCCATTGGTCGTCTCTTCAAATCTGCCCAGCTTTTGTATCGGTCTTGTGCAATCTTCATGTTTCTCCTCACAATGGCTACTTTCTCTCTTGATATTTTCACCAATTCCGTCCCCGTGAGTTTCCTTTCCCCGATTTCGTCCCAGCACAGAGGCGTCCTACATTTCCTTCCATAAAGCGCTTCGTAGGGTGCCATCGCAATACTACTTTGATAACTGTTGTTGTACGCGAATTCGGCCAATGGTAGCAACTCTTCCCAGCTCCCGCTAAACTCCATCACACATGCCCTGAGCATATCCTCTAAGATTTGGTTGGTCCTTTCTGTTTGTCCGTCCGTTTGGGGGTGATATGCGGTGCTCATCGTAATCCTGGTTCCAAGTGACTGTTGCAAACTTTGCCAGAATCTGGAGGTAAACCTTGGATCTCTATCCGACACAATGCTTATGGGAATCCCATGAAGTTTGACAATGTTATCGATATATATCTTGGATAGGCAATCAATTCCGTCTGTAACCTTGATTGCTATAAAGTGTGCGGCTTTCGTTAGTCTATCGACTATCACCCAAATTGCATCTTTCTTCCGTGGGCTTCTCGGTAACCCCACCACGAAGTCCATTCCGATGTGATCCCATTTCCATTCCGGAATATCCAGGGGTTGTAGCTCTCCACCCGGTCTTTGATGTTCCGCTTTTACCCTATGACACGTGTCACATCGCGCCACATAAGCTGCTATGTCATTTTTCATACCGTTCCACCACCAATGTGTCTTCATGTCCTGGTACATTATTAATTAATGGCTTTACTGCTTATGTATTGTTTGACTGTGGAGCGACGCATTCGTTCGTTTCGGAGAAATTAGCACGGAAATTTGGAACCGAAGGGAACCGCGCCAAAATAACGGTTAAAACGCCTGGACCGCAAACCCTGGAAGCAAAAAGGGTTCACAAAGGATGTATAATAGAGATAGGGACCGTAAGGACGAGAGCCGATTTGATTGAATTAGGAAGCATGGGTTTCGACGTCATACTTGGAATGGATTGGCTCTCTGAACACGATGCGCAAGTGAAGTGCAAGGATTAGAAGATCACGTTTAAGGGACCAGATGATGAAGCTTTTGATGTGATCGGCAAGCCGATCAAAGATGGGGGAGACGAACATCGGATGTGTACAGGGTATTTGTCTTCAATTATAATGGGGGTTGAGAAAATCGATCTGAGTCATATTCCGGTGGTTTGTGAGTTTGGGGACGTATTCCCGGAAGAACTACCTGGCCAACCCCCAGAAAGGGAAGTGGAATTGGAGATTGAGCTCCTTCTGGGTACCCAGCCGATATCTAAAGCCCCGTACCGGCTAGCGCCCAAGGAGATGTTGGAACTAAAGAAACAGATAGAATCCCTATTGGAAAAGAATATCTACGGCCAAGTAGCTCCCCTTGGGGTGCACCGGTCCTATTCGTGAAAAAGAAAGATGGAGAATTAAGGCTATGCTACGACTATCGTGAGCTAAACAAAGTAACCATCAAGAATCGATATCCGCTTCCTCGAATTGACGACTTATTTGATCAGCTACAAGGAGCCACAGTATTTTCAAAGTTAGATCTAAGATCAGGGTACCACCAAGTCAGAGTAAGGGAGACCGACATTCCAAAAACAGCCATACGAACAAGATACGGTCACTACGAGTGTACGGTCGTTCCATTCGGGTTGACCAACGCACCAGCCGTCTTCATGGATCTGATGAATAGAGTCTTTCGACAATACTTGGACAAATTCGTTGTGGTTTTCATCGACGACATTTTGGTATATTCGAAGGACAAAGAGCAACATGAACAACACTTGAGACTGGTATTACAAGCATTGAGAAGAGAGGAGTTGTATGCGAAATATAGCAAGTGCGAATTTTGGATGACCAGCATCTCGTTCCTTGGACATGTCATATACGGAGAAGGGGTAAGGGTAGACCCCTCGAAAGTGGCGGCAATCGTAGGATGGCCACAACCTAGGAACGCAAAAGAAATCAGGAGTTTTCTGGGTTTAGCCAGATACTATCGAAGGTTTATCGAAGAATTCTCCCGGATAGCAAAACCCCTGACTAACCTCACCAAGAAGGATATGAAATACGTGTGGGACAGCAAGTGCGAAGAAAGTTTCGAATAACTAAAAATGAGACTAACCTGTACACCTGTGCTAGTATTGCCTGAACAAGGTCGAGAGTTTACCATATTCAGTGACGCATCAAAGGAAGGACTAGGGTGTGTCCTAATATAGAGAGAGAAAGTCATCGCGTATGCGTCGCGACAACTCAAGGAACATGAGACCAACTACCCAACACATGACCTAGAACTGACGGCAGTTGTGTTCGCCTTAAAGTTATGGAGACACTACCTGTACGGGGCGAAATGCGAGGTGTATACCGATCACAAAAGCTTGAAGTATTTGTTTACGCAGAAGGAATTGAACATGAGACAGAGGAGATGGTTAGAACTGATCAAGGACTACGACGTCACGATCCAGTATCACCCGGGAAAGTCGAATCAAGTAGCGGATGCGCTGAGTCGAAAGGCTCAAGGCCTACTATCTAAACCACTGACAAAACAGATGGAAGATTTGCAGATGGAGATAGTGGAATCGACGGAAGCAGTGATAAATAACATAACTGTTAGGCCTCATATCCTCGACGAAGTCAGAGACGCGCAAGGATTGGACCCCGAAATAGCTAAGTGGAGAAACGAGATATCACATAACAACGACCATAGGATGGCAATCGCTACGGATGGAAGCGTCCGCATATAAGGGCGTATCTGCGTACCAAACGACCCTAAACTAAGGATGAAAATCATGGATGAAGCACACTGCTCGCCGTTCTCGATCCACCCGGGTAGCACGAAAATGTACCAGGACATGAAGACACATTGGTGGTGGAACGGTATGAAAAATGACATAGCAGCTTATGTGGCACGATGTGACACGTGTCAGAGAGTAAAAGCGGAACATCAAAGACCGGGTGGAGAGCTACAACCCCTGGATATTCCGGAATGGAAATGGGATCACATCGGAATGGACTTCGTGGTGGGGTTACCGAGAAGCCCGCGGAAGAAAGATGCAATTTGGGTGATAGTCGATAGACTAACGAAAGCCGCACACTTTATAGCAATCAAAGTTACAGACGGAATTGATCGCCTATCCAAGATATATATCGATAACATTGTCAAACTTCATGGGATTCCCATAAGCATTGTGTCGGATGGAGATCCAAGGTTTACCTCCAGATTCTGGCAAAGTTTTCAACAGTCACTTGGAACCAGAATTACGATGAGCACCGCATATCACCCCCAAACGGACGGACAAACAGAAAGGACCAACCAAATCTTAGAGGATATGCTCAGGGCATGTGTGACGGAGTTTAGCGGGAGCTGGGAAGAGTTCCTACCATTGGCCGAATTCGCGTACAACAACTGTAATAGCCAGGAAAAAGGTATGATGGAACAATAGTAGGGAAGGTAACGATAAGTCTAAACAAGGGATAACGAGGGATACGGGAAAGAAAGAACGTAAAAAGAAACGAAAAATGGAAAAGAAAAGTAAAAGATAGAAGTGGGGTCAAAATCAAAGGAATGAGGGGTTAAAGTGTGAATTAGAAAAGTTAGGATGCCTATAAATAGGGGTGGGAAGGCCCAAAAACGAGTTAATCATCATTTAAAAACGAAAATCCGAAAATTGCCATGAAGAAGGAAAATTATCGCGGATTCTGCACAGGCCATTATTATCGCGGATTCTGCACAGGCCATTATTATCACGGATTTCTGCACAGGCCATTATTATCGCGGATTCTGCACATGCCATTATTATCGCGGATTTTGCACAAGCCATTATTATCGCGGATTTCTGCACATGCCATTATTATCGCGAAAAAATCCTTGAAGTGCAACATTATCACGGAATGTGTTCTAAGGGTAAAATTATCGCGGATTTGCAGTTGAAGCATAGAATTGTCGCGAATTTCGAGGAAAGAAGTAAATTTTCGCGGAAATACTAAGTTTAAGTGTTTTCGTCGTGTTTCGACGTCAGATCGTGGGAGGAAAAGAATACGTAGAGTCTACGGTAATCACATATTTAACAATAGGATGATAACGTCGGAACTCGAGTAACTAAAACCTATTACGAAATTCAGGAAAGCGCGGAAAGACTATAGCAAGCAAAAGCGAACGGTAAGTGGAGTGAACAAAATATATTAAGGGAAGGTTCAGACTTAGGGAATGTGATTGGGTTAATAAAGAAGGAAGAAATGATACGAATGAACGAGATAAATGATAATAAGACTCGGGGTAAGGAAGGATGGACCGTCCGACCGAACCCGGCATCGTGCCTAGTACACGATTCGCCAAAGGAAGGGCATGCCTGATGAAGGGAACGATAAGTTCCAAAGAGGAAAAGATACGTACGAAGAGGGCGGAACGGATCCGGGTGGAAAAAGGGGTAGCGCCTAAGTACCCACCCGGGGAAGGGATGCATATGGCCCGTCGAGTCATCCAACAGCTAACGGTTGGCTTGGGCGGGACATGCACCGAGCATGTTAATCTCGGCAACAAAAAAGTTAATGAATGATGGAAATGATAAGGGTAAAAGAAGAGGGAATAAGAAAACGGTTAAGTGAAATGGTTCATGTGTGTGTGTAAGATGTAACTAAGAAGTAAGAAAGATAATGTGTAGTGTGTGTGAAGTTTCCTTTAATAGATTGTGACCGCTTTACAGATTTTGTAGGTGACGCAGGTGAGATATGATAGGGACGGGGAAGGAGGTCGTCGGTTGTCCGGTGATAGAGTCCGGTTTTTCGGAGAACACTCTAAATTACGCAGTCGTACTTTAATGTTTTGAACTATTTTTAAATTTGCTTCCGAATATTTCCGTTTGAATTATCATGTTTTAACAAAACAACTAGGCCCAAATTAGGGTCGTTACAGTATTTCTCCATGGTGATAGTCGTTGTAAAAGCTTTCCTCAACATCTGCAAAAGACAATACATGGTTAAGGATAAAGCTTCAGACCTCCAGGTTAACTAAGAATTACCTTAGATGTGAGGTCAAGGTAGTTTTCCATGATATCTTCCGCAGATACGTCCGCTTGGACGTTATCTGGGTTCTGCTCCCCAAAGAGGCGGAAGTCCTTCACAAAGGCACTCCGCCAGGAGGACAACTTCCTCCCCTTGCTGAACCTGTTCAACAGATCCAAAGCAACTCCCCAATCGGAGTTGGTCTTCGGGCCCTGCCGAGGTTCCTTCAAAACGATCCCCTTGTTGGGGACCGGAGCGCGACCTCCCTTCTTCAGTCTCTTCAGCTCCTGCGAGGGTTCTTCTTCGGTCAACCTCTTCCCTTTTCCCAAGGGGACCGGCGGCAGGGAGACGTTCGGCTTAAGCTGAGGGCCGGGGAGAACCTTCTCCACGGGAACGGCTCCCTGCAACAACAAAGTAATAGTTTTAGCGTTAATAAAGGAACTATTACCGATTTGATAGAGGGTGGATAAGCTCAGAGAACGAATCCGAGCCTTTATCACCTCCTCTACAACTCCAAATACCCGAAAGGCAAGCCCCTCTCCGCTTGAGGACTGTCCGGTGCAGCGAAGGGTCAATGTGCCCTTGCTGGTTGTTTGGACTGCGGGGTTCCCTGACCCCGAAGGGACCACCGTGCCCCCCGTTGCCGATTCACTTGCCTCGGCGCTGCCCGATGCTTCCCTTTGCCCTCAGAGGAACGGACCGAAGTAGCTGCCATCCGTTTAAAACGGGCGTTCGGCATCGTCTCAGTTGAATCTGCAAAACGAAATCATAAGGATCAGGGTTAAGTAAAACACAAGTATTATCTCATACCCGATCCTTCTGATGGATCTGAATCTGAGCTAGAAGATAAAACCCCCTTCGGGGCTGGGGCTCCGGTCCTACCCGCAACACCTATATCTATTAATCTTCTCTCCCGAAGCAGATCTATTCGCTTAAGGCGTGCTTCGGGAGGGGGGAACAACGCAAGAGTGTTTGCGGTGTCCGTGCGAGAGGGGTTGAACCTGCTTCGGTCCAATTGCCCTATGCGTGGGTGTGTTATGCGTGGCCATACTTTCAACAGACCCTCTTGCGGAACTGTCATCCACACATAACAAGCCTCCCACGCATGAAGAGACTCCTCTTTATCTACAATTGCACATTCTTTGGTGCGCACCGCTATGTAGTACAACTTACGACACCCCAACAGACCTTTTCCCTTTCGGGACCCAACCAAGAACAAGTTAAAGAAGTGTTCTAAGATTGGGGCCCGATTCTGTTGGTGACAATAAAAAATAAACGCTATAATGTATACGTAACTGCCCGGGAATAACGCAAAAGTGGGGCAGTGGATTTCTTTAAGCACGGCCGCTACAAAAGGATGTAGCGGAAAACGAAGCCCGCACTTTAAAGAGGCGTAGCTGGGAGGTTTATGTTAAAGAAAACGTAAAATTGTGAAAACTGGATGAAAGTTATTAAGGTTAACTTAGTCCACAATATCGTGGAAGTTTAAGGGTGTGTTATGTATGTACTATAAGAATGTAAATGTGTTTTTAGAATGTATTGTCAGAATATGTTCTAGATGGTAAATAATAAATAATTAATTAAGAATTATGCTCTGTAAAAAATGTTTATGAGAGTGCATCATGAAAACTAAAATACTATATTATTATTTTAAATATAAAAAAGAATATTTATTTAATTTGAAATACATAAAACTCATATTGATGAGATCCCCGGAACCCGATACCTCAAACATGATCAGAGCCGAGCTTGATCAGAGGAGCCCAAATAATATAAGCCGAACTTGGAGGCCCAGATCCAGCCCACGTGAATGAGTGGCCCAGCCAGGCCAGGTGCCCCGATCGGACATTCATATCGTTCGGTCCCGATAGGTGGGACCCAGCTTTCTTCCGCGCACCAGGACCGATCGGTCCACACTTCACAGGCCCTGCTTCGGGCCATTCATATTCCTAAACATGCGACGACAACCTCCGAAAATCTTGTCAGAGGCGTGGTCCGGTGAAGTCGTACAAGCCTCCCTTAGCCTGGGAATAGCCGGCTAGTAGCGCCGAAAGGCCTAGCGCCGTGCAACTCTATGAAGCCATTCCCGGCAGCTGTTCCGCCTGACACGAGCCGACCTAGTCGCAGAGGACAAGCACAAAACGACACCTCACTGTCCACACAGCACAGTAGGCATATAAAAAGGACACTTGGGGTGTGAAGAAGGAGATTTTCCGATCTTTTCTTACGAGCCTTCCTACAAAACCTTCTGTCGATTTATTTTCGATAAGTCTCTCCCCCTTTGTTGTCTAAAGAACAAATATGGTCTTTGTGATTATTACTTTGCTTATTGAACCGACTAAGGGTATTTTTTCTAACCCTTAGTCAAGTGGTTTTTTCCTCAGCTTTGAGGTTTTCAACTCTAAAATTGTCGTGTCCCCTTTGCATTTGTTTTATAATTGTTCTCCACACATTAAATAAATTATAACCGAGTTCGTCTTGCTTCAAACCGGTCGACTGTTGACACCCCCGGTTTTCAAACCACAACAGTTTGGCGCCGTCTGTGGGGACGATTTTCTAATCCCCATTCGAGGTTTTTACCCTGGATAGGATAATCAAAGGCATGACAACTGGAACTTCGACGAACGATAGTGATACGCTTCCCAGCAGCCTTCCAGCTTCAACGTTCTCTTTACAGAACCTGGAAGATGTTGTCAGGAAAGTTATAATGGAAGTTACGTCGGAGAGGAGTGGAACGGAACCACCGGCTATCACAAGCTCTGTTCCAGCGACCAGAGGGTACGAAAGCGACCCAGACGCGCAGAGCTCCGATGAAGAGGAGATTATCAGGCGCGGAGTAACAATGAGGAGGCTGAGATACCAATTTACTCCACCTCCTCCAATTAGAACTCCAACTCCCGTTCCTAGGACGAACCAGGAACAGATGCAGAAGCCCATCGACGAACTTACTAGGGAGTTGGAAACCCTGCGAACGCAGAGGGATTGCGGGCCTAATCTGGGGCGCAATCCTGGACTATTTGATCAGGCCATGGATGCCCCGATCAGGTGGAGCAAGGATGATGACTGGTGGCACAACCTGCATATAGCCCAGGCATCATCCCAACAATCTGGAGGTGTCTCCGCCGCGTTGCGAGATTTGATGCTCCCTTTTTCCGATGAGATCTAGGCGACAGTCCCCGATCGATACTAACGCAACCCCAAAGGGTTGCCAGTATTCCGAGGCGATGGTGATCTGATCGATCACGTCGGGGATTTCGAGCTGAGGATGGGGACCGTTCGGGCCCCTGCCTCACTGAAGTGCCGCATCTTCGCGGTAGGGTTGCAAGGTGACGCCCGGACCTGGTTCAAGAACTTGCCAGCCCGATCCATACAATCGTATGGTGGATTCATCCTGGCTTTCTCGGAGCAGTTTGCTCCAAATGTAGGACCGCCCGTAGTAGGCATGAACTATATGACATGAAGTATATCCCGGCAAAGATGAGTTTCCGTTCTTTTATGGAGAAGTTCAACCGAACTGCTCGGGGTATCAAGTTGGAGCTCCGAGACAAAATCGATATCTTGCAGCAGGTCTTGGGACCGTGTGGCCATTCGGCCAGCCTTGTGAAGAGCCCACCGTCCACCTTGGGAAAGCTTCTTCAGAAAATCAACAAGTACATCAAGGTGGATGAAGCGCTGGGAGCGGTATATCGAAAGTCTGGCGGGAATTCTGATCCTGTAGGTGATCATAGGGTATCTTACCCTAAGAGACAGCCGTGGGAAGTTGCGGCTGTGGCTGAAAAGGTTGTCCCCTCGAAGAAGGAGGACAATCGGGTCTATTGCGAGTTGCATCACAACCGCGATCACCCTACGTTAAAATGCCCACTACTGCGAGAAATAGTAGCGGCAATGAATAAAGAAAAGCCCGATCATGATGATCGCAGGGGCAAGCGGGCAGATTCTCCCCGAACGGACCATCAGGGTGACGATCATCACAGGCCGAGGGGGAGAGATAATCGGGGTCAGCCCCGACACTACAACGAGCGGGCGGGAGACCGAAGGTCCTCCCAACCTGAACATGATAGAGGCCAGCACGGTCACGAGAACCGTGGCTAGGGCCGAAGGAAGAGATGGCGGGGCCGTGGCGGCAGAGCCCCGCGAAATGAAGGTGAGAGGCGGGAGCAACCAACTCCCCCACCTGCCGAAGTGGGCACCCAACCTCCCCCGAATGAGGAGGTGCCTAGAGAAAGAGAGGTCCCCGAAGACATTTATGTTATCTCCGGCGGAATAAGGATTAACGAGTCAGCCAGGGAGCAAAAAAGAGCAGCGCGTGAGGAGTTTCCCGAGAGCTCTGAATCTGTGGCGCTGGTCAAATATGAATCGGCTGAGCGTTCCTCGACCTTCGAGGGCGATATCATCTTCACCGTAGCCGATTCAGAAGGGGTTACCGATCCGTGTGATGATCCCTTCATCATCATTGGAGTCATCGCCGACCGACGGGTCCATATGATTTTGGTGGACACCGGGGCTTCATGCAATCTAATAAAGCGTGAAGTGGCGGAGATGCTAGGAGCCGCGGCTCATGATCTCCCTATCGCCAATATAACCCTTTGGTCGTTCGACCAGAGAAGTGTTATCCCGTGCGGGAAAATTCTTTTCCCGGTCACTCTGGGAGAACCGGGCAGGGACCGATCGGAAACCCTAGAATTCATAGTCGTTGAAGTGGATCTGGCTTACAACGCTATTATTGGACGGACCGGCCTCACTAAGTTTGAGGCGGTCCCTTATACGTACCATATGATGCTCAAGTTCCCCTCCACTCATGGAGTGATTTCTGTCAAAGGGAACCAGAAAGTAGCAAGACAGTCCTACATGAGCTCGTGCCGAACCATAGCACTGATCAAGAGAGCTCGGGTGGATTTGCTCGAAGAGCCCCCGTACCCGAGGCAAGCTATGGAACCCGTTGGCTTCAAGCTTATCAACTTGGTTGAGGATGACTCAACCAAGACTACTCGCATCGGGGCACATCTGGCCCCGACTTTCGAAGAAGAGCTGGTCCGCTTGCTGAGAAGCAATGTGGACATTTTTGCTTGGACCCCCGACGATGTGCCAAGGATTGACCGATCCGAGAGTGAGCATCGGATCAACACTAAGCCCGGAACCAAGCCTATTAGGCAAAAGAGGAGACGCTATTCTCCTGAGAAGATTGAAATCATCCGGGTCGAGGTGAACAGGTTGTTGCGGTCGGGTTTCATTAGGGAGATTCACTACACTGAATGGGTTGCAAACCCGGTGAGGGTCTCCAAGGCAGATGGGAAGTGGATGATGTGCATTGATTTTACTGACGTCAACAAGAGCTGTGAGTCGGGCCCTTTCCCACTACCGCACATTGACCGATTGGTGGATTCTGTGGCGGGTAGCACAATGATGAGTACCATGGACGTTTACTCCGGGTACCATCAGATCTTCCTTGCTAAGGAAGATCAGAAGAAGTCATCATTCATGACAGAAGACGGCGTTTATTGCTACGAGGTTATGCCTTTCGGCTTAAAAAACGCCGGAGCAACATACCAGAGGTTGGTCAACAAGATCTTTAGGGATTTGATAGGCCATGTTATGGAAGTGTATGTTGATGATATGATTGTCAAGTCCATGAATGATGAAGATCATATTCCTTATTTGTCTCGTTGTTTTGAAGTATGCCGTAAATATAAACTCAAACTAAATCCAAACAAGTGTTGCTTCGAGATTCGAAGTGGCAAATTCCTTGGATATTATGTTTCTGAGAAAGGCATAGAGGTTAATCTGGAGAAAGTCCAGGCCATTATTAACATGCAACCTCCGAGAAACAAGCGAAAATTTCAGAGGCTAACTGGCCGATTAGCAGTGCTGAGCAGGTTTATCTCTAGGTCCACGGACCGAGCCCTTCCCTTTTTCAGGACATTACCATCTCGACTGGACCAAAGAGTGCGATCGGGCATTTTCCGACTTGAATACTTATTTGAGCACTCCTCCTGTAATGGTGAGTCAGACTTGCCACGAACCCTTAGGGTTATATTTGGCCGTGTCAGAAGCTGTAGTCAGCGCAGCCCTGGTAACCATTGGGGATGACATTCACCGACCTGTCTACTGCGTAAGCCATTCCCTGGTACCAGCCGAAACCAGATACACTACCTTGGAGAAATTCATGTTGGCCTTGCAGAAAGCTATATCTAAGCTTAAGCATTATTTCGAAGGCCGAAAAGTTTATGTGTATACTGATAAGCCTTTGAAGGCAGTTTTGAGTCATGCGGACTCCAATGAAAGGTTGGCCAAGTGGAAAATCAAGATCAACTCCATGTATTTGGAATTCGCTCCCCGAAGGGCGATCAAAGCTCAAGTCCTCGCGGATTTCGTGGTCGAGATGACCCGATCGCTCATATTTCTGAACCAAGAGGACAACCGGTGGGTCATTTATGTTGACGGATCAACCTTCGGGGGAAAGAGAGTGGGCATCACCCTTACTACACTTCAAGGCGACGTTATCCACTCTGCGTTCAAGTTCTTGTTTTCTGGAACGAATAACGTGGTGGAATACGAGGCTGTGTTGTCGGGGATGACCTTAGCCTACAAGATGGGAGTTGCAAAGGTGTGAATGTTCTCAGACTCCAAATTGGTGGTGGAGCAATTCCCAGGACGATTTGAAACACATGAGCCAACCATGAAGCTATACCATGCGAAGGTCTTGGAGATGGCAAAAAAGTTCTGTGAGTTCTCACTTGACCACGTGCCTAGAGAACAAAACAAGGTGGCCGACTCGTTAGCCAGACTGGATGCAGGCTTACCAGACGTTTTACCAGACACATTATCGGTCCATATTCAGGACCGACCTTCGGTTGAAATCTCTGTGACCGAATAGTTGTATGAGGAGGTGGGGGTTTTATGCCATGAACTCCAAGACTTTAAGATAAACGCCGTTGACTCACCGGTAGATACCACGTCGACGGCCCCTTTTGTCAAGTATCTGACCAACGGCTATGATGTTACCCGGGAGTATTTTCGGTATTATGACATCCCGGGAGCTCGTCTGACGTGGTTAGGTGGTATTCTCGATGTTCTCGTGATTTTACGTCACTTCATTGTTTCGAGGGTATTTTTGTAATTTGGACATTCCGGGCCTTCGTATGAGCTTTCGATCAACGTTTCTAGCAGTTTTGGACATATTCGGACCCGGACGGGGCCAAGGGTATTTTTGTAATTTGGCACCCGAGGAACGTGCCGGCAAGTTGTGGCGGCATTTTTAGCTGAGCGTTCGGTAACTGGAAGCGAGGAATTATTTTACGGGGTCTTTCGGTATTATATCGTTGTTATTTTTGGCTAATTGTCGATCGAAGTGCATTTCTGGAGTTCTGTTACGNCTTTCCAACGTTCCTCTGCACTTTAATGCTTCTGAGGACGAGATCGCCTTCAAAGAATTCTCTTGGGAGGACTCGCTTGTTATGGGCCCGTTCCATAGTTCGCTGATAAGCACGCATCCGTGCATAAATTGCATCTCTCTTCTCTTCGATCATCTCGAGGTCCAATAATCTCCTTTCACCATTCATATGCTCATCGTACTGAGAGATCCGAGGTGATCGGATGGCAACCTCCACCGGGCTAACAGCTTCGGTCCCATACACCAATGAGAAATGTGATTCCTGGGTTGTTGAGCGAGGTGTAGTTCGGTATGCCAATAGGACCTCATAGATGTGTTCGGGCCATTTACCTCCAAAATCTTCTAACTTGGTTTTCAATCCCTTCAGGATAACCTTGTTAGATACCTCCGTAAGTCCGTTAGTTTGGGGATGAGCCACCGATGAGAAGTGCTGGGTGATGCCCAACTTGGTGCATAAATCCCGTATGCTCTTTCCGCGGAACTGGGTCCCATTATCAGATACGAGCGCTCGGGGAATCCCGAAGCGGCTCACAATGTTTCGCCATATAAAGTGCTTGACCACTTTCTATGAGATGATGGCTACTGCTTCTGCTTCAATCCATTTCGAGAAATATTCCACCGCTACAATACAAAATTTTCTTTGCCCTATTTACCGAGGAAAAGGCCCGAGGATATCAATTCCCCATCTGTCAAACGGATAGGGCAATGGGGTGACCGATAAGAGAGCCCCAGGCAATTGCGGGAGTGGAGCATGGTATTGGTATATGTCACAACGCTTAGTATATTGCTTGGTATCAGCAAGTAGTGTTGGCCAAAAGTATCCAGCTCTGATGATGCGGTGATACAAAGATCGAACCCCTGAATGAATGCCGCATATCCGCTCATGACGGCTTCAGCCTTGATATTACCCGGGAGTATTTTCGGTATTATGACATCCCGGGAGCTCGTCTGACGTGGTTAGGTGGTATTCTCGATGTTCTCGTGATTTTACGTCACTTCATTGTTTCGAGGGTATTTTTGTAATTTGGACATTCCGGGCCTTCGTATGAGCTTTCGATCAACGTTTCTAGCAGTTTTGGACATATTCGGACCCGGACGGGGCCAAGGGTATTTTTGTAATTTGGCACCCGAGGAACGTGCCGGCAAGTTGTGGCGGCATTTTTAGCTGAGCGTTCGGTAACTGGAAGCGAGGAATTATTTTACGGGGTCTTTCGGTATTATATCGTTGTTATTTTTGGCTAATTGTCGATCGAAGTGCATTTCTGGAGTTCTGCTACGGTATGGTATTTATTCAAGTGTATTTTAGTGTTATATGTTAGTTGGGCTGAATCCAGTGGAATTGGGCTCCTGGGCCTGAAACTTGTTAGTTGGGCTAGATTCCTTTATAAATATGAGCCACAGGGCACTGAAAAAGGGTCTGACTCTTTTTTGCATCTCCCAAAGCAAGACTTTCGCCCGAGCTCGCGAAACTTCGTTTTTCAGCCTCAATCCGCGAGATTTTGTACCAAATCTCGCGACCACCCTGTTTGAGCTACTATTTGCGAGATTTCGCTCCAAATCTCGCGACCACATCCTTTTGTGTCACTATTTGCGAGAACTCGTACCAAAACTCGTGATTTGCCCCTGCAGATCACTATTCGCGAGAATTCGTACCAAAACTCGTGACTGGCCCCTTTAGATCACTATTCGCGAGTTTTGGGCAGTTTCACCGTAACAGAGCTTTGGCAGTTTTACGGTAACAAAGCTTTGGCAGTTTCACCGTAACAGAGCTTTTGGCAGTTTCGCCGTAACGGAGTGTTTTTGGCAGTCTCGATCGTTTTCCGAGCCGCTTCCTTCTTGATTATTGATATCACATCATTGTAATTGTATTCTTTGAATATCATAGTGAAAACCAAGGTAGAGCTTTGCTCTCCTGAGTACGTAAGCTCACACATTATGGGCCCAACCTCGTATATCGCTCGTGTCCCCACATAAACTGAATTCCGAATAATTAATAAAAAAATGACTGATCTAAAAATAAATACCCCAATAATTTTTAGACTAGATCAGTTTGGCGCCGTCCGTGGGGACCGAGATTTTTTATCTCATTGAGAGCTTTAATGCTGAGTTTGGATTCCTATTATCATGACTACTCGGAATTCTGATGAATATATTTTTGATGAAGAAATTGAGGCGGATCCTATTCCTCAAGTTAATGATGATTTTTTTGCGTTACCGGGGGCTCGGTCGTCAGTTCTGGAGGAGCCCCATGCTCAAAATGTAACTATTCGGCCCTCCCGGAGCGGGTTTTCATCCGGAAGGGCACCAAGTTTTTATCCTCGATCACGCGAATGTTTATCTAAGTGTTATGAATTCGCAAGAATTGGCCGAGTTGCGGTCCGTAATAATGCCCACCTTTCGCCACCTGCAAGCTCTAGATCTGCAGATCAGACGGAAACAGATGAGGATTTGGAAGAGCGAAAGCGTACTTTAATCGCTCAATTAGAGCAAGTTGAAGCTCAAATGAGAGCCAGTAGGAACAATGTTACCCCAGAACCTGTTAATGATGTGGCCTCAGAGGAAGATATTGATCGTATTCCGGAGCCGCGAGCGAATACTGCAGCAACCGGAGAGCAAAGCAATACTCTACAAAAGATTAGAGAATTGATAGAGTCAAAATTCAAGGAGATGAGTGGGAAGTTGGAGCAGAACGAGGCTAGGATGAACCAATTGGAGGCCAACCTGACTCTTGGCCAGGAAAGGAGACTAGTGTATGGGGAGCATACCCGGGATACTCATCAGACCTCAGCATACGAGGGAGATTATTTCGAGAATGAGATGCGGGAAAAAGTGTCGGCGATTCGAACCGCGCCCGCAAACGTTCCTATCAGACATTACATCAGAAGGGGCGCTTTATGGAAGTGAACATGGTTCAGTTAACGGATTTGGATAAAATTTGGACCAGAGGATTTATCCGGGGTTTTCTCCCCACAAGATGATGCATTGGTTGTCTCCCCTATTATTGCGAATCATCCTGTTTCTCGAGTGTTAGCCGACACCGGGGCTGCTACCAACATATTGACTCTGGCGGCCTTTGAGCAGATGGCATTGAAAGGAACCACCCAACTCCAGCCCGTGCACACAAAGTTAGTTGGTTTTAATAATAGTGTTGTTGCGGCTGAGGGATCTGTTTTTCTGCCGGTAACTTTGGGCGATCCCAAAATATCAAGAACTTTGATGGTGGAATTTGTGGTGGTGGATCTCCCTATACTCCATTATAATGCGATCCTGGGGAGAAGTTGTTTGAACTTATTTGGAGCTGTGGTGTCTCAACCACATTTGATGATGAAGTTCCCAACACATTTAGGGGTTGGGAAGATGAAGGGAGATCATGAGCTGGCACACTCTTGTTATAATGTGATGTGTAGGAGTGGTATGGATGGATCTAAAGCGAAGTTGCCTGTTTGTATGGTGGAATTCTCGTCCGATGAAGTTATTGAAACAAATGACGGACCGTCTCTTAGGAAGTTTAAAGAGAACGATATGAAGATGGAGCCTTTGAGAATCAAGACAGTGCCTTTATTCGCCGGTAATCTTGAAAAGACAGTGACGATCGGTTCCGAGTTGTCACCAAAGGTTGAGAAGGAGTTCATCAGAAGAAGATGAAGTTTTCCTCTGAGAAAGAGAGGGCGATTGATGAGAAGGTGGAAAGTTTGTTGCATGCATGATTCATAGAGTCTGTTAGATACGCGGATTGGGTCCCGAATCCAGTGGTGGTCCCAAAGTCGAATGGTGGCTGGAGAGTTTGCATTGATTTTACTGATTTGAATAAAGCATGCCCGAAGGATCTGTATCCGCTGCCGGCCATTGACATGATGGTGGATGCGGCCTGTGGCTTTGAATTCCTTAGTATGTTAGATGCTTTTAAGAGATATAATCAAATTTTTATGCATTGTGAGGACAAGTTGTTTACTTCATTTATGACAAATAAAGACATTTTTTGCTATAGAGTTATGCCATTTGGGTTGAAAAATGCTGGGGCCACCTATCAACGTTTAATGAATTCGATGTTTAAAGATATGATCGCAAAATCTTTGGAGGTTTATATCGACGATATATTGATAAAGAGTAAACATGGGGATAACCACATCCAGTATTTGAATGATTGTTTCGGAGTACTANTCTCGCGACCACCCTCTTTGAGCTACTATTCGCGAGATTTCGCTCCAAATCTCGCGACCACATCCTTTTGTGTCACTATTCGCGAGAACTCGTACCAAAACTCGCGATTTGCCCCTGCAGATCACTATTCGCGAGAATTCGTACCAAAACTCGCGACTGGCCCCTTCAGATCACTATTCGCAAGTTTTGGGCAATTTCACCGTAACAGAGCTTTAGTAGTTTCACCGTAACAGAGCTTTGGCAGTTTCACGGTAACAGCGCTTTGGCAGTTTCACCGT
Organism: Utricularia reniformis; assembly: GCA_009725065.1. Taxonomy (NCBI): domain Eukaryota; kingdom Viridiplantae; phylum Streptophyta; class Magnoliopsida; order Lamiales; family Lentibulariaceae; genus Utricularia; species Utricularia reniformis. The sequence continues at coordinate 215,882 of RWGZ01001150.1, read as the reverse complement.
AACAGAGCTTTTGGCAGTTTCGCCGTAACGGAGTGTTTTTGGCAGTCCCGATCGTTTTCCGAGCCGCTTCCTTCTTGATTAATGATATCACATCATTGTAATTGTATTCTTTGAATATCATAGTGAAAACCAAGGTAGAGCTTTGCTCTCCCGAGGACATAAGCTCACACATTGTGGGCCCAACCTCGTATATCGCTCGTGTCCCCACATAAACTGAATTCCGAATAATTAAAAAAATTGACTGATCTAAAAATAAATACCCAAAATATTTTTAGACTAGATCAGACTATCTACTGGAAAATGCATCAGAGGCCAGGAAAATTGAAACCCGAGCGACGCGATATGTGCTAAATGACGGGCACTTATTCAAGAAAAGCTTTAAAGGATCGCTCTTGGGATGCCTATCCCCTATAGAGGCTGAGGCCTTCATGATTTATGTTCATGAGGGGATGTGCAGTATACATTCCGGGGGCCCGATCGCTATATCATCGTGTTATTAGGGCCGGGTATTTCTAGCCGACGCTCCTTGAGGACGCTAAGAAGTACACAAGATGTTGCGCTGCTTGCCAACACCATTCTCCGGTCTCCCAATTGCCAGGGGCATCTTTGTCGATGACCCACTTCCTTGTCCGTTTGAGAGATGGGGAATTGACATCTTGGAACCATTTCCTCGATCGGTCCAGCAGCGAAAGTTTTGCATTGTGGTTGTTGAATATTATACAAAGTTGATCGAGGCAGAAGCGGTAGCTATTATTTCCGAAAAAGTTGTGAAGCACTTCCTATTGAGGAACATCATAAGTCGTTTTGGAGTACCTCGAGCTTTTGTATCAGATAATGGACTTCAATTCCGCGGAAAAGCCGTTCGGGATCTTTGCGTCAAATTGGGTATTGCTCAGCACTTCTCGTCGGTGGCTCATCCCCAGACCAACGGATTGACAGAGGTGTCCAGCAAAGTTATCCTGAAGGGATTAAAAACTAAGTTGAAAGATTTTGGGGGAAAGTGGCCCGATCACATCTACGAGGTTCTATGGGCTTACCGCACTACTCCCCATTCAACGACCCATGAATCTCCATTCTCTTTAGTATATGGGTCCGAAACGGTCAGTCCAGTGGAGGTAGCCATACGATCACCTCGGATAACCCAATATGACGAGTATCTGAATAATGAGCGAAGATCCTTGGATTTGGAAATGATTGAAGAGAAAAGGAATGTCATCTATGCGCGCATGTGTGCTTATCCAAGAACAATAGAGCGAGCTCATAACAAACGGGTCGTGCCCAGAGAATTCTTAGTAGGCGACCTCGTTCTCAGAAATGTAAGAGTTCAGAGAAATGTTGGGAAGCTGGACAGAAATTGGGAAGGGCCTTATCGGGTCCTGAAGAACCTAGGTGCTGGGGCTTATAAGTTAGAAAATTTGGATGGAAGTGAGATCCCCCGAACCTGGAATGTTATGAACTTAAGACGCTATTTTATATAAAGCATTTGATGTTATTCGATAATTCTAAACTGTAAAATGTTACTCAAACATGAATAAGTTACAATGGGTGCAATACAAATTATTTCTAGCTATGCGAGTGACCGATCTCGAAGTTAGATTTTCTGGACGAGTTTGGACTGGTGACTGTAGCGATCCATCCATAAGGCTCCCAAGTAGTGTGACCGCTCTGACGAGTCAGTTGCTTCCACGCTTGTTGAGTACTTAGATAAATCACATACTCCCAGAACTCACTACGAACTTAATTTCCCCTTCAACGGCACCCACCACCTAGAAATAGCTCTTGCCTTCTTGTGCTTGATCCATGAGCGAGATAACAATGACAGAGTTAACCTGTCAAATTGCAAGCCAAAACTCGCCATGAGACTATTTTAAGAACCGGGGCTTCGGCTAAATTTGTCATGGGACTTATAGAGAACCAAGGCAACGCCGCCAAAGTCATAATATTTTATAGGGACGGATTCAAGTGCGGTCTGCTGGTGCAGTTGGAATTCCCTAACTTATTAAACCTAGCAAGATTCATGGTTAAGTTGAGAGGAACGTTCGGTCCAGGTTTATCTTAAGCCCCGAACTTACATTTAGCAAAAATACATTTTATTCAGAAACGGAGTTTACAAATACAGAAGGGAAGGGACTGAAAATTCATATCCTAGTCTATTTGTCCTTCTTCCTTATCTGCTTCCCCAAACTTCTCCGCAATTCATGTCTTGAGATCCTCTACCTTTTTCTCCCTTTCTTCAACTATTTCGTTGACCGATCTCTCCATCAGGTCAAAGAGTGGATAGTTGGGATCGTTCTCCAGCGGGGGTTCTTCTAGCTCTGAGATTTCACGGAAGTTTCCATCTTTGGTTAGGGGATCGATCGTCTCCCAACGATCATCTTCGGGATCCAGACCAAACTTGCTAATCATTTGGTCCTTCATGTTATCCATATACTAGGAGACGCTCGGTCCATAAACGTTTGCCGCTAAGGCAAACATCAGGGGCGATCGAGCAAAACCCAAAAGGGCTTCCCGAACCACGCCCTCAGTTGCTCCTTAGACCTTAACCAAATCTTCTTTCAATGCTTCCCTTTCTTCATTTAAGACATGTTTCTCTTCCTGTGACTGAAGGAGAAGTCTGTTACTATCGTCAGATATTTCTTAAATCTGACGCTCCAACTCCAAAACGCGGGCCGTGGCGGAGTTAGCAGCTGCTTGGGCCTCTCCCGCCTTAGAAGCAGCTAGGGAGAGCTCAGTACCCGCTCCAAGCAGCTAGGGGATGGCGTTAGCCGGAACGTTCATCTCGGCGGGAAGGAAGCAAGGAACGTCCTCCTTCCCCCTCCAGATGGGATAATGGGCATGGATTGAAAATTTGACCCGAAATGCTTCGAGGTCAATTGCAGATATATCTGGATACCTAACCCTACGAGGTGCCATGGATGGTTACCTTAGAGTTTACGAGAAAATTGGAGTTGAAAGACGTTTGAGCAAAATCGCCAGAAAGTTCTAAGGCTTGAACAGTTTGTCGCAAAGTTGTGATAATGTGTGCACAGGGCAGAAATCCCGACCTTTATACAACGCATTACCCAATCACGGGGTGCCACGTTATTACTGCAGGCGGTTGCAGTCTGACAGTCTGTCCCCCCTTCGCTATTATATAGCCTAGAATTACGCTTTTACCCTCAACCGTTATGAATTTCAAATTTGAAAACTCACGTCATGAAATTTCTAAGTGCAGGATCAGTCCCCGAGGACGCCGTTACGACCAGTTCGGGTACAGTTTTCCGTTGTTGCGATCGGGCACTGATGCCACAAACGATCTCAATCTGATGATCGAACCCCGATCACCACCATGGTGGCGATAGAGTCCGAGTGGCTAGTGATGAGATCCCCGGAACCCGGTACCCGGTACCTCGAACATTATCAAAGCCGAGCTTGATCAGAGGAGCCCAAATAACATAATCCAAACTTGGAGGCCCAGATCCAGCTCACGTGAATGAGTGGCCCAGCCAGGCCAGGTGGCCCGATCGGACATTCATATCGTTCGGTCCCGATAGGTGGGACCCAGCTTTCTCCCGCGCACCAGGACCGATCGGTCCACACTTCACAGGCCCTGCTTCGGGCCATCCATATTCCTCAACATGCGACGACAACCTCCGACAATCTTGTCAGAGGCGTGGTCCGGTGAAGTCGTACGAGCCTCCCTTAGCCTGGGAATAGCCGGCTAGTAGCGCCGAAAGGCTTAGCGTCGTCCAGCTCTATGAAGCCATTCCCGGCGGCTGTTCCGCCTGACACGAGCCGACCTTGCCGCAGAGAACAAGCACAAAAAGACACCTCACTGTCCACACAGCACAGTAGGCATTTAAAAATGACACTTAGGCTGTGAAGAAGGAGATTTTCCGATCTTTTCTTACGAGCCTTCCTACAAAACCTCCTGTCGATTTATTTTCGATAAGTCTCTCACCCATTGTTGTCTAAAGAACAAATATGGTCTTTGTGATTATTAATTTGCTGATTGAACCGACTAAGGGTATTTTTTCTAACCCTAAGTCAAATGTCTTTTTCCTCAGCTTTGAGGTTTTCCACTCTAAAATTGCCGTGTCCCCTTTGCATTTGGTTTATAATCGTTCTCCACACATTAAATAAATTATAACCGAGTTCGTCTTGCTTCGAACCAGTCGACTGTTGACACCCCCGGTTTTCAAACCACAACACATATTAAACAAAAATTAGAATTTTAATTTCCCGAAAAAATCCGGAAATCGAACTTAATACCCCGTACCGGTAGGTACCAAAAATATATCAATATTGCCCAAAATTTGATGTACCGAATGATATACATAAACACATTTGTAAGAACATGCTTTGAATTGAAGGAGGGTATTTTGGTCATATATTTATTAGAATGCATTTCCACAATTCAAAATGTGTCTATTGTCATTTTGCGTTAAAACATAAAAACCATAATGCGTTTTGAAATTATGATATAAAATGAGAATGAAAAAATTGAAATATTTTGTAAACGAATCCAAAATATATTTTAAGAATGATAATTCATTTACAAAATACAATCAAAACAGAGATGCGCCGCTACACTACCCTCTAAACCCACCGCAAACAAACAATGCTACATTTTAAAACAATGATCTATGCATCAGTTTTTGTCGTGAAACGCTAAATAAGCCAAATCAGGTAATCAATCTCAAAATTCCCTTACCAAGAAATGATATATTAAGTGGGTTTTTGTTTGCTCCGAATTTAATATTAAATAATTAATAGATTTGCACAATTAATTAATTTCATATCAAATAATTAAAAATAACAACATGATTCTTTCACTAGAAATTATCATCAATATTATATATATTAGATTCAAAATTATTGTAATTATTGGAATATAATCTACAAATTGAAAAGCTAACCCTACAGAGAATTTGAGAGTTGAGAGAGAGACAGATAGCAATATTGAATATTCTTACCCCCATTCTGCAATCAATGAACAAAATAAATGTTCTCATCGTATTAAAATATGCATTTTAGATGGTGCAATTAAATATAAAGTATAATGTATTTAATTATACTTTATATGTGTATTTTAAATTTATAATGTATTTATAATGTGTATTTATAATGTATTATAGATGGTTTCTTTGATATTCAAGTAAGAACGACAATGTGTATAATGTATTTAATCAATCAATATTTTTTAACGCATACCAATATGCTTGTGGTTTGAGAAAAGAAATTACTATATTATGTTTGATTCCAATAACTAATTTATGGGAACTATTGTTTTATATATTTAAATATCTATTAGCATTTTTAAATAAATCATATTTATTAAACATTTTTAGAAAATCAATATTATATAATCTCTCATTTAATTATCATAGTTCAACATATCTCAACATATTTACTAAAAAATAGCTTTAAATAGTTAATTCTTTTTGTGAATAAATGCAAAATGACCAATGAAAAATGTATTTTATACTACACAATACATTGAAAACCCATTCACATATTCATACACATATGCACTATACAAACTTTAGACGTGATACGAGTACGAAATACCCAAAAAAATTATGAGATAATATAATGTTTAGGATTTTACCCATTGGAATGATTGAAAAAAGAACTATCTCAAATAAGTGCAAACAAAGTTGAACTGGGTACCCATCAATCGTTCGGTCCGTACCAGACGAGGCACATGAAAGATTCAATTATCAAGTTACGAAGCAATCCGAATATGGACTAGAGTGGCATGGAAGCTAAATGACGAACATCATGAGCAGATCGGATGCCTTTAGGAGAAAATATACCTCTCAAGTCGCCACAAGGTTGAGTCTGATGCTCTATGTGGCCACAATGCCATTAGAGACATGACATCCCTACGATGCAGAGGTTAGATACATGATAGTGTTTACGGCCACATGTAAGAAGATTCAAGTATCTTTTTTTCATGGATTGTCTACATATTAGTCAATGAAAAGACATCAAATGAACAAACATGTTAAGGAAATGATTCTCTCAGTTGTCTATAAATACGGAGGAAGGATGACTCTTGAAGACACTTTCTGAAATCCTTAAACATCTTGAGAATTACGATATGTGTACCTTCAAGCTTCTTGTAAACGACATTCTTAGCATTTATTAGTGGAAAGCTCGCCAAATGGTTCATCTTTTGGCACCGTGATTTTTTCCTATTTCTTTGAAGTTTTCCACATAAATCTCATGTTCCAGTATATCGATAAGCTAAAGTTGTCTCGCTAAAAACTAAATCTAAAACCCGATTTGACCTTTCTCTAAGCAAAAACCGGGTGATTATGGGATACCCTCTCTTTATGACCACGATCGAAGTAAACCGAATGTACTACGTTCAGTAGATGTTCACCTCGAGTCAACTAAGGAATCGATGATTTAACATTTGAGTTCATCACAAGTTTCATTTGTGATTTTGAGCACCGAAAAATAGTATGTATTTTAATAATATTATTAGTTCACAAACCTAAAACAATTTAAAACTAGATCAATGTTTAGTCCATTAGAAATCCAAACTCCATTCAAAAAATTGATCTCAAACTCAAACATTAATAAAATATGATTAAAATAAAACTTGTAAACATCAAGATTTCATAAAAGAGAAAATAAAGTTACTTGAAAATTACCAATGCAGCAAGTAAAGGAAAAAAGCAATGAATTCCCTAAACTAACACGTGCTTTAGATTCCTATATAAACACTTGATAGTGATACAGATTCACCGGAGAAGAAAGAACATGACAGCAATGGGAGAAGAACAAAAATCCCAATTCAAATTCAAAATCAAGCCAAAATATCTCTTTACAACCCTCATTCTTTCTCTTCTTTCATTCTTTCCAAAACCTTCTTCACAATACACAACTTCTGATTACAAAAAAGCTTTATCCAAGAGCCTCCTATACTTCGAATCACAGCGATCCGGACGACTCCCGTATAATCAACGGATACGGTGGCGCCACCATTCCGGTATCACGGATGGATTAGAACAAGGGGTAAGTTAGTTATTACTTATTGATGAAACTTGAGTTAGTTTCATTGTGTTCCAATTCTTATTGAATTGTGTGCAGGTTGATCTAGTAGGAGGGTATTATGATGCTGGTGATAATGTTAAGTTTGGTTTACCAATGGCTTTTACTATCACAATGCTTTCATGGGGTGTGATTGAATTCCAGCGAGAACTCGATCTCGCCGGAGAATTACGGTATGCAGTGGAGGCAATCAAATGGGGAACTGATTACTTCATCAAAGCACATACTCATCCAAATGTTCTCTGGGCTCAGGTAAAACTCTCGCCCGAAAATTAGCCGTTTTTCAGTAACGGCGCCTTGAATTTTGAAAAAAAAACTCTAACTAATCACTGTCGGTTCCGACAAAACTTATTATGACATGAACACAGGTCGGAGATGGTGACACGGATCATTTATGCTGGCAGCGGCCGGAAGATATGACTACTTCCCGGCGAGCTTACAAGCTAGATAAAGAAAACCCCGGGTCGGAAGTTGCGGCGGAGACGGCGGCAGCTATGGCTGCTGCCTCTATTGTGTTTAGATCAACTAATCCACATTACTCTAATCTCCTATTGGACCACGCCAAACAGGTAAATTTCAAATCCATAATCTAAGGGCACCTGTAAAATCTCAAGCTTCTTAATCTGTACAGTTATTCGAATTTGGAGATAAATACAGAGGAAAATACGATGAATCAATAGAAGGAGCAAAAGAGCATTACCCTTCGGTTAGTGGGTACATGGACGAGTTACTTTGGGCAGCCTTTTGGCTACACAAAGCCACCGACGATTCACATTACATGGCCTACGCCATTGAGAATGCCCATTCCATGGGCGGGGTCACTTGGTCCATAACTGAGTTCAGTTGGGATGTAAAATTTGCAGGTCTACAAATAATTGCCTCAATGGTAATTCCATTCCCTTTTAATCTCCATTTATGTCATTAACTTAAAACTGAAACACTTCTAACACAGATATCTAAGCAAGGTAAAAGTGAAGAAGAAAAGAAGATACTTGAACAATATAAGCATCAAGCTGAATACTACATATGTTCATGCTTAAACCTGAACAACTTCACTAACGTGCAACGCACCCCCGCCGGGCTATTATACACCCGTGAATGGAACAATATGCAGTATGTTTCAACTGCTGTGTTTCTACTAACTGCATACTCCAATCACCTTCAAAGAACAAGGCAAACGGTTCGATGTGATCGAGGTTCGGTGGAGTATAATGAACTTCTCGAGTTAGTTGAGTCACAAATGGCTTACATTCTAGGGAATAATCCTAAAGGGATTAGCTATTTGGTTGGTTATGGACAAGGTTATCCACTAAGAGTTCACCATAGAGGTGCATCAATGGAACCATTCATTGAGAGTAAGGCTTTTGTGGGGTGCACTCAAGGGTATGATACGTGGTACGGGAGACTAAGCCCGAATCGAAATGTCTTAGTCGGAGCACTTGTCGGTGGACCGAATAGAACCGATGGGTTCATGGATTTAAGAGGGAACTTCAGACAAACAGAAGCTTGTACTTACAATACAGCCCCATTAGTTGGAGTATTGGCTAAACTGCATTCCCTTCAGAAAGGCATCTCTATTGCCACCGACGCATCAATGATTTCTTCTGCATAAAGAAACTATATAAGATACAAAACTGAGACCTTCAGTCTCTAAGTTGTAAAGATTACACAATACTTTATTAAAGCAATATCAGATTCGAACATTACTTCTCATTCCATTCCACATACTGAATAATACAGTCAAAATTATTTATGCAGGGATAATCAATGAATAAGAGGTTCAAGTGCATCATAATGATCTCATATTGATGAATTTAGACACCTAAAAGCTGGTCAATACATAAACCAGGTGGGTGATTTAAGAAGTATAAAATATTGAATCACAAATAAATGCGGGATAAAGTGTAACAAAAGCTACACCACCAACTACGCATTTATAATTGAACGAACACACGTAGACCATCTTCTCATATGCCTATATCAACCAGTCATCTCGCCGACAGTCCAAGTTCATAGCTAGCGATGCTGTAAATAAAGTAAGCTATCGACACATACACATGGTTGGCCCATGTAGGACGGTCAGAATTCATTGTTGATCAATCAAACAACACATGGCTATAGAAGAATTAACATACGCCACATTATTCCATCAATCACTCTCTTAGAGTAAGGGCAACTTAATTAGCATAACTACAGATTATTGTAACAATTAGCACTAGAAACTAACCATACGCGGATTCTTATCTAACTAAAGAATATTCCTCCGTCGGTTCTCATATTGTCGCTTCAAATGGAACTCATTTCTGAAGTAATTATCAACTCTAAAAACAAATTTACCAGACACGATAAGCAGATTAGGGAAGAGGAGCGAGGGCTGTGAGCTTCTAAACGACGTCGTGTTAAGATCACATGGGCCATCTACACCTGGGCCGTGTGCGCTTCTTTAATATATTTATTGGACCGAAATCTAATTAAGATTTATTCAAAGAAAGCACGCACGTTCTTGGGTCCGCTTTTAAAGTAAGTTGGTGATTTAAAATTTAATATTTTTTAACTAAAATTTAAAGTCATAAATTAGTACAAGTTTGCTATCTTTTAAATTTTTAAAACTGTGGGACTTCTAGAACATAAGCATGTTTTGAGTCTTAGAATATTAAATAAATTAATACTTACATTAATTAAAAAATCAACATCTTACAGAATAGTTTGGTTATGATAAATCACAATAATAAATTAATAATATCATAATTTTGCTAAATACTCTTAAAAATTTACCATAATTTCATCACTTAATTAACCAACAAACTCTTAAATTATCTCACTGCCTCATTTTTTTAATAATTATTCCACATACTCATTGTTACACTTACCAATCTCATGAACAATATTTTTCACTATTGAGAAAATGACGCTCCCCATCTCCTTTGAATGCCATCATTTTATAAACATATTTAGTTCTTAAATTTTAAGATTTTAGCAAATTTGATTTTCTAAATTTAAAATCAGATCTCAATAGTTACAATATCAATTCATGAAATTCGATTAAGCTATCTCCAAGGGTCGGCACCCACTTCCTCAAAAAAATTTAATTAATTTTTATAATTTAATACATATCATTGTTTTCTCATGAGGATATAGCTTTCTTTTATGAGAGAGAGCTGGAAACTCTCTCCTCGAAGATTATGTCAATTATTATTAATTTTATATTTTTATAATTCTATCTCTTAAATATTGTGTCAATTTTATTATTTTTTAAATCATTTTATTTATTTAAATATTTATTTAGAACATATTTATTTTAAATCAATATTTATCTAGAACATATTTATTTTACTAATAATTAAATTAAATTATCCACAACAATGTAAATGAACTAAAATTAAAAAATAAATAACATCTCTAAAATAATGTAAATAATTAAAAAAATGAAAATGAAAATTGTAAATATTCGGACATTGTTGTAGGGATGAAAGAAAAGTAGTTATTTTTAAATATTTATATTAGTATTAAAAAAATAAAAATATGATGTGTACTGAAAAAAAGCTGATGTGTATAGAGAGAAACAAGTTTCGGAACGCCCATTGCTGGAGATAACCTTATGACTAATAATCTTAATTGTAAAATTAAAAATTTTGAGAACCAATTATATCATATAGACTAAATTTTGAAAAATAATTTTACCAAAATTTATAAAATATGAGAACTAATTTTAACGTCTCATACTTTGAGTATATCATTAAACTTTAATCACCAAAATTAACAAAACCGTAGAACTATGGGGATGTGTCGTTTGTTTTTATTATTATATATACATTTTTACCGACAATTCGACCAAAGGTGTTCATGGCACCTGCAGCAAGTATGAAACAAACCGAATCTAGACTGAATTTTCATGAAACCTTGTAAATACACATCGAGGAAAAAAAAAATTTGCAGCACAACAATCATCATCAAGTTCTCCTCATCTGACAGAAAAATGTTAATACATTATTCCTTCACACTCAAGAACATAAACCTTCGACTTACTCCGTTTCATTCAAAATCGGAACGATTAGTGGGTTCATCTGTGCCAGATAAACAATAGCCCACCTGAACATGAATCAAACAATACAAATGTAAGTGATCAAAAGGTGCAGAAACATTATCAGTCAGAAGTTAGTGATTCCATTCAATTTCATTTGCCATACCCACATTACGAAAAATCTCGCATAGAATAAAAAAAGCTGAAAAGAAAATCATACTGATAAAAATATGGGGTAAACCCTAACATATAATATTACATTCATAACTATATGCAAACGTTTTTCAGCTCATAAAGCAAAGCATCACTTTTCCATGTATTTATATACACAAAAAACACTCCTACATGATACCTAAATCATTTCACGAGTGAGTATAACATCACTATACCATGTGTTTGTTAATACAAAATGCATTTTCTTCAAAAAACACTCACACGAGACGTCCAAACGTTTTTCAATAAGTAACATCACTATTCCATGAGTTTATATACATAAAAATTCATTTTTTTCAATAAAATACTCACACGCAACGCCTATAATCACATAATGATGGCATTAAAAATGCCACTCAAATTCATCACCAATTTCATTGGCTTGGGGGTTGGGGTCATGGCTATTTCTCTCTAAAGTTTCTCTTTCCAAAAAGGAAATAATAGTGCTTCTCATAATGTTGCAAAAAAATAAAAAAGAACATTGTAATAATGTTAAAATCCAATTGCGAGTTTCTAATGAAATGCTTAACTTTAGCCACTCTTCTGTCAAGGGGTTAGAAGGACTATGCAAAAATAAGGCTACATGCATCGGCTATCAACCGAATAAAATAAACTAGTAACCTGATAAAGGCATAAATTGCAGCTCAGCTCAATTTCTAAAAATCACTTTGAAAGTACAGCAACAAGTTTTTCTTTTTTTAAAAAATACACTAATATGTGCAATACTAGATAAGTAATCATCTTCTAGGTCGTTTATTTCAGCTAAAATGGCTATTTCTCTAATGAATAATAGCACTCTCATAAAAACAAAGATTTCAAAATTCAAAAGCAAGAGCGAGCATCGATAACAAGGAACAGGTGATGTATAAACGCACTGCGAATATTCGAAACCTCAACTTACATTAACCAACAGCATACTGTTGCTGTGATGATCAAAGTCAGATGTAGCCTGCATAGCACACAATCAAATGTTATAAAAAGAGACATAAATCAATCTGCAAAGCGAAATGGAAGTCAACTAACAGGTTGGCAGAAGGCCCTTTATTGCAGCAGATTCTGGTGAGCAGTGATGCAATAACCCCAACTACAAGGAAGATCAATGTAGTGACCAAGAAACCCATCTCTAATTCGTTATCCTCACGAGGAAGCTCACCTGAAAGAATTTAGCATCCGGAACATAAACAAAAATCGAAATTATGAATCTAAATTCGTAGACGAATCATCCCAAATTCAATTTTCACATTCGAGACAAAAATCGCATAAGATCAGAAAACTGAACAGAAATCACAATAAACATAAGTGGCGATGAACTGACAACAGAACTCACTATCCGGCGACTCAGACACCTGGATCCGGCGAGCGATTCAGATTATTCTCGATCACTGAGGTGCGATCCCTAGAACAAGATGCCCAAGACTAGTTTTGACGGTGTGGATTTCTTTAATTCTGAACTTGCAATTTTGGCAGAAAACTTACTGGGCTTAAGTTTGGGCTTTATCGATGTATAGCAAGGGTCGTTCCAATTAAATTCTATATCTTAATTAATGTTTTTATATCGTTTTAAAATTACGTACTAATCTGGATTGGTATAAGTAATACAATCGGTATATCGGATGTTATATTATCCGATACTAAATTTTATTTTATTTTAAAAAATATATTTTTTAATTAGTTTTTTATGGTCAGAACAAAAATCAGAAATCGATACTAATATCCAGTACCAAAAAAATATTGGTCAAGCTGGCTGTATAAAAACATTGATGTTAAAGTTCGTTTATAATTTTATTTCGAATAGTATTCATATTCATTTGTATATTCGAACATTAATTCATTTTCAAATATTTGTGTGCATGTTCTTTCAAATTGAATATGAAAAAAAAATCGAATAATATTTCTATTGGAACGAATGCAATCATATACTTTCCGAATATATTTCAGAGACAAATCATTTAGATGGCATAGCAGGCAGCACGTCACATATTTTTAAATAATCCTCTTAAAATTTAATCCATTTTTGTATTTATTTTATTTTCCAATTATTAATATACAAATAAATAAACGAAAAATCAATATTTTTTTAAAAAATGAAAAGAATTCTACAAGTGCTATGCAGTAATGCAACAAGTAAAACTGCAAACGGCAAAAACAGAGCTCTTATGATGTTAGAATACTACCTTCTCTTTGTCTGAGATTCCAGATTACTAATAAATGAACCAAATGTTTCAATATCAGAAATGGAATCAACCGAGTCCGAGACGAGGACGCCATTTACCGACAGTTTCGACATCTCGGAATTAATAGAGTTCACCTCATCTCCATTAGCAGGGGACAAATCACCGGGAGTAACAAGAGTAAAACGGGAAGAAGCAGTGTCATCTGTCGAGGGCGAAGGAGCTGAGTCAGTTACCGATATCTCGTCAATAGAAGGCTCTCCACGAGTCGAACTCGGGGATGATTCTGAGTCATCTGTAGACTGCTGGAGGCTCCAGTACATAATACTTGCTGTCAATGTTAGTATCATTTTCTGGTTCACCTGTTAAAAGCATAACAAGGATCAAAATCAATACATTGTAGACACATCAAGGCAACAAAATATGCCTTATTCTAGGATCATGCATAATCCCGTTTTCTCGGATTTCAGAACGAACTAAATCAAACAAAGAAATGAATACAAATCGAAAAACATATGCTTTTCCATTTCTGCATTAGAATAAGGGCATGTTTTGATGTTTGTGTTTTGGGCAGCTTTAAACTTTATTCGTCAATTTAAACTATCGAAAAGCGGAAGCCTCGAAAACACTTTATGCACTAATACTTTCAATCATCAGGGTACTCTAACTCAGTCCACTTAAAGTTCGATAAGCCACGAAAAAACATTCGAATATTAATGCATAACATGATTTCCTCTATGTAAGTAAAGCTTACGTCCATAATATCTTCAGGCAGCAAGAAAATGGAGCAGCCAAGTTTCCTTGCAACACTGATTATATATGTGGCATTAAGCTTTTTCTCCTCATCTGTGAGAATAACGAAGGAATAAAGTTTCGGGCGTGAATCACTAAACAGGGAATTAAACTGAGAACTAACCACTTTCACCCTTGGTGACAAGATTCCAATTCACAACTCTTGGCTCAACTGCACTAAGAAGCTCAAGGAAGAACAGCCCATTAGAAAGACGCTTGTCCTAGATAAAATGGGAGGAATAATCCTTGAGAATTTTTACAAAAAGAAATGAAACTGAAACAGTAGAGACTGATTTTGTACCTTGAAACTTTCCATCTGAGATTTCCGGCTTGAACTCTTCACTTTTTTATTAGCCCAGTTTAATATATCAGCATCGGTTATTTCCCTTCCTTGGAAGCGGGATCTCAAGTTTTTCAGAAGTTGAAGGATATTAAACCTCATCAATTGCCAAAGAAAAGCTGCCAAACAAGAGATCAACACAAACTTGAGGTTTAAAATGCTTCAGAACGATGTAGAGAAAGAATCAAAAGGCCAAATCCAAGTTCTTCTACTGTGCACACATAAGCAAAATATAACAAACAATTGACGAACACTCCACAAATAATTATAACATAATATTACCGAGTATCAGCTTTTTGTTCCCCTGAACAAAATCATTTCCAGCTACATTTACTAGGGAAAGTTTCAACTGCTTCCCTATTCTGACAACTTGATTGCAGTTCTCAACTTTTCTGAATGGCATTTTTATAGGAGGCTTGGTTGCTTGCTTCCAGTTGACTGATTCTGGAAATACCTTATCGAGAACTTCAAGAAGAACCCACCTGAAAATTTCAGAATTTCAGCAATACAAACCCAAACAAACGACAGATTACTTTAGCATTGTTGGACTTCATGAAGCTGAAATACTAACCCGTTACGGACATCCTCGAACAAGTTGTTTACATAGGACTCAATTCCCAGGGTGTTGATCCACAGGCGGAAGCACCTCTCTTCTCTAGATATTAGCTCATCATCTGTCATCATCTCAGCAAAAGAAAACTTCTTGTTGTCCGTTGACAAGCCATTCCTGGAATACATCAGTCCAGGAAGATGAGCGACAAGATTTGGATTTTGGACAACTAGTACGCAAATATGGATGAATATAGTATAAAAAAATTAGTACTTATGGGAGCAACAATTTAGCAACATATTTACATTAATTTTGAATTCCCAACTAGGCATGCAATGACATTCAATCAAGTGAGATCCTAACTTTGAAGGCCTCACTATTTTCTACACTGTAAGGAGACACTGATCACCTCACCTCTGGTGAAATATTTGCGCCACAAATGCCAGATTCAAATTGGTAGACCCCTCCACGATATCCTTTGGAGTAAGATATCTTTTGCAATCCATTTTCTCAGCATGCTCAAGAACTAAATTAGCCCTTTCAGTAGGATCCTTAACATCTATGGTGCCAGGATTACAGTGCTCCGGTGCAAGCACATTTAGAAGGTAAACATACGCCTCTCCATCCTGTTGAGAAAAAGAGTATCATACAGAAGTACATTGAAGCGAAAAATAAAAAAATAAGTATCTCAAAGAATCACTTGTATGCATGCGTATACAAGCGACTGTCTTGACAAACATGACAAAATATCACCAAGAAAAAAAATACCCCACAGAAACAAGATTATAATATGAAAAATTTTAATTCCTCAAGAAATGTACCTTCAAGTCAGAGGAAAAATTGGATACAGATTTTTCATAGCCTGCTTTCTTCAGATGGAAATTCATCCATTTTAGTAGAATTTTTTCTGGAGAAAGCCCCATGAGCTCTTCAACATCCTAACAAGATAATACACCTCAAAATTCTGTTTGTTGCAGCCAAAAAAACAAATTGATGCATTACATTGTTGTCCTCGACTAATTCCAGAAGCTGAGGTGTCTTTCTAAGATTGAGATCCGCTAATAGTTGTATCTGATGGTGCAAGCAGGATAAAAAATAGATTTACATCACTGAAGACTCATAAAAAAGGCAAATAGCTATCCATTTTAAATTGAAGTCAATAATTCTCTATATGTGGCCTTGATTGCCTATTGATATGAGACTCCTAAAGAGGTGTAACATGTGTGTGAGGTGTACAATTCTCTCAGTTTATCTTACATTATCCTATAAATGTATTAATCAGGAGACTCTAATTAAGTACAGAGGCACAGACCTTGATAATTTGAGAAATAAGTCCAAGAACCAGATGAGGCTGCCAACGAGCAAACAAAGTAGTGTAAGTATCTTGTAAACTTCAGATAATACATTACTCCACGTGAAGTTAACAGCTCAACTTACTCTTCCCTCGATGAGGTCCTGAGCACCAATATTTACAACAGTGCATCCAATAGCTTTGGCAGAGTTAAGACAAAGAGTGTGGTTTTCATTTCTTTCCCAGGGATTCAGCACTCTTTTTGTATTGATGGCCCGATCATCTATTGTATTCGGTACTGCAACATTTATAAGCTTACTGCGAGTGGGTAAACAAACAAAAAATTTAAAAATCCACGATAAAAACTGTGATTTTAAGGATAAATTACCATAGTAAAACGCCATCCCTTGCAAGGTTGAATAGATCATTTGAATAAGGATCCATTGGAAGAAATTGCTTCAAGAATGGATCATCCCTTAGATAGCTGTTGATATGAGCAACATATGATGACTTCTCTGATTCGCTAATAGAGTGCAAGAGGGTTGTTGTGGCATTTTTCAAGAAGGAAGATGAAGTTTTCGAAGCTCCCAATTTTGCACTGGCTCTTTTTTGTAAATCCAAGTATGACTGTATATCCCAAATTTCAGTATAAATTCAATTAAAGCCTCGGATTATTTTCACACATCACAAAGCAGGAAAAACTTACCCTGAGAAAGCCTTCGAAATCGATTTCCTGGGTCATATCGGGATAAAGTTCACCAAGCCCTCCCCTAATCTCTTCCTCATTATATCTCTCACTGAAACCTTTTAACTTTGCCATAGAGGAAGGCAAATCACCCACAGTGACCTTACCATTCAGATTCTTTATTGATATAAACTGCATATAAAGCCAAAATAACAAGTGAACCACAATTTCAAACGACAAATTACCTGATCATCAGATTAAAAATACATCAACGAACAGGTTCAGGACCAATAGAATCCATAAAGAAACTTCACCTTAGATTTCAGGCTACGAAGTTCGACTTGCGTGAACTGGCTCTGCAGCCATTGATCCGAAACTACGACTCCTACAAAACTAGACATCTTCTTCTATCCCCGGACTTCAGTGAATCTCGGAGGAATACGCTCTAATTCATACAAAAAAGAAGCGACTAATGACCCCATAATTCCATGCCTTACCAAATATACCACGACAAGAAATATCAATCCGGAATCGAAAATAGCTAATCGAAGCAATCAGAGATTGCAGCACCTCAGTCCCTGCCAAAAGAAGCCCATAAAATCAATCAAAAACAATCAAACCCGCATCACTGCACTCACATCAGCATGCAAACAACACTAAAGATACATCACCGCGTAAATCGACAGTTTTCAGATTACATCCATACCAATTCCTGAATCAACCCACTGAGTTTTCCTTATTCCGATCGTCGACAAAATATAGGGCCGATCAAACGTCGACAACAATCACGGCAGATATGGAGAACGCAATATGGCTACAGCAATGCGCAAAGAGGAATGAATTCACGCTTTAGCGTGTGAACACGCAACGACCGGGGGGACATGCGAACATAGAAAACTGTTAAAACATGTAAGGCACCCCGTTTTGTCACCACCGTCAAACTTCTCCACCTGTCCGTCGCGAGTGCAACCCACTCGTCACCTCGCCGAACAACGCCAAGTCAAACTTAAAGCTATGCGCCGCCCTAAATTTTATTATTCTTTTTAGATTGATTTGTCATTTATTATTACCTTTTTGTTTCCATTCAAACAAAGTGGAAAGTTCCATTCCATCTTGGGAAAAATAATGGGTTTGTTTTGGATGGTTTTGACCACCAAAGTGCGTTCAACGTAATTTTCTAAAACGTGATTTTACAAAACATAAGTTAAATTGCGGTGAGTTCACCCTTATTTTTTTTACGTTTTCGCCACCACTGCTAATAGCAGCTATCATCCCAACACGATTTTGTAAAAGATTAAAATGTCCTTATTAGTTATACATATCACTTAATGTTATCATTCTATCATATTTATCGTATGTTTTATACCGGATGTATATTGACCGGTATCGCCCGATATCCCGTTTTGCTAGATTTTTTTCCAACTATAAAAAAATATTATTCAATGTTTTCATATCACACGGTACACTGCCAAATTTTGGGCAATATCGGCATTATTATTTTAATTTTTTTTTAAGTTAAAAAAACAAAAATGGTATCGGCTGATATACCAGTGTCATAACCAATATGAAAATTTTATATTTATTGATAACGACACAATTTCTGATTCTCAAACTTTTCGAATAAGACTATCTTATCTTGAGGGTAAATATGTACTTTTATTAAAATCACCTGTTTTTTATAAAACAGTTTTAAAAATCATGTTATAATAAATGCATTCAACTCACCATAATTTCTCACACCACATCTCACCACACCCCACCGTACTTTCTCACCACCGTACCAAACAAGCCCAATGTATTTCAATCTCAATTTCATAAATTTTTATTAATAAAAAAATCGTAAGAAATACAACGATTTTTTTGCCTATTTCAATTTTTGCATGGGATACGAGAAACATGTCCAATAATACAATACATTTTTAATTTTAATTTTTTTATAATTTATTCATAATAATATATTTTTGCTGAATCATTTTTTTTTATATATAACTAGAATATATATTTGTACAAATATAAAATTATGAAATATAGTAATATTATTGTTCTCATTATTAATTTTATTAATTTTTTTATTCACTTATTTACCGTTTTATTGGGGTTTAGAGTTTGTACATCCTATGAGTAAGGTTGTGGAAGGCCACGCGCCCCCAATATCCGAATCAGTTATCACTCAAATTCATCAATGTAGGGTATTGGATCCCTTCCTTGTTTTTTGGTTTCTTTTCGACTCAAATTAAAACGAAGGTGATGTGATATGGATATAACATTTTGATTTTTGTATGCTATGCAAAATACAAATTTAATTATAATGTGATAATCATTAAAATCACAATTTCATTCGTTTATATATACTTGTATATTAGTATTTTCAACTTATTATATGTTTCTAAATGGATTAATGGATTTCTTTCATATGTTCGGTTCGGTATTCGACATTTGGTTATGGTTTTGTTGTATGATCTCGAGTTTCACCTAGTTCCGATTTAATCTCAACTAAATTGAACTAGAAATCAAACCTCATTCCGATTTAATCTCATTACCTATGCTATCTTCGGGATACTCGAATCCACTATGCAGCTACTCCTTAAAAGAATTTTAGTGTTGAGTTAGTAGTTAAAATTTGATATAAAGAAATGAATGGTAGTTATCTCCAGTGGATTGTCTATTTGTAACATCATACCCTAATACTCCATAATCCTCATAATCATTAGCATTAGCATTAGCATTAGCGTCAGCATTAGCATCAACGGGATTTACAAGACCATACGAACCCGAACCAACGAGATCGGGAGATGAAGAATGCCAAGATCGATTCCCGTAAACTGAATCACCATTATAATCTCTGCTTAAATTAACAATGTTCCTACCAAAGCCTACTGATACCGAAGCATAACCGTTTTCTCTTACACCAAAACCGAGATTTGCCGCAGCATATCCCGAAGAACTCACAATACGAGAAGTACCCCAGTTTGCTCCAAATACACCAAAACCTGAAGTATTAGTTGAAGGGCTAATAACATCATTTTCCCAAACGTTTCTTTGTGAAGAAATACTTGCATTGTAGCCAATAGGTGAATTGTAACGAGTCTCGTTATTTTCGATATAAGGACTTGGGATGCGACCAAAACCAAGATTGCTACTAAAATTTGTAGCCCCTACAAAGCCAGCATTAAGTCCATGATCCATATTCAAATTCATTCCAAAAAGTGGCAAACCAGGACGGGAACTAGATAACGAACTATATCGACCATCCGTTCTTACTCCGTTGAAACTGTAGCTGAAACTAGCGAGTGGGCTTCGGTTTGGTCCATGAGATATTTCTTTAGGTACTGCTCTTTTAACTTCAACCATTTTACCATTCAACTCATGAAATGTCTTGTGTAAGACCCTTTCCACAGCGTCTTCTGAATCATAAGTTATAAAACCAAAGCCTCTTGGCCTTTGCATATTGTGATCGTACATTACAACAACATCCGTTATGAATCCGAGCTGGTCGAAGTAATCTTTGAAGCCGTTTTCAGTTAATGTCGAAGGTAATCCTCCTACAAAAATCTTTTTGGTGCACCCGAGTCGAGGTGATCCCGGATTGCTGCCGTTTATTCGAGTCATCACGTTTTGATCATCTCTAGGGACAGCTTTCTTTGCTTCCACCTATAAGAACAAAGAAAATTTTCGATTAAGCACAAAAATCAATCCAAAAACTTCATTCTTGTCTAATTATTACATAAGAGAAAGGCATTGACAGTAATGTCCGAATATGATCGACTTACACTTCGTCCATCAATCATGTGCTTCTCTTGTATTACTCTTTCAGCGACAGCATGATCAGCAAAAACTATGAAACCGAAGCCTCGAGCACGGCCAGTTGCACGATCTCTCATGATTACAGACTCTATAACTTCACCGTATGCCTCGAAATACTCTTAAACGATCCTCATTTGTATCCAACGATATCCCACCAATAAAAAGCTTACCCTGATCCATATCCATCTTTATTACAATGTTACAGAGCTCAATACACCTTCATTAAACCAAATTAAACAATACCCAAGTCATATTCACATCAATTTGCTACATCCAGTAAAATGAACCACACGAAGCCAAATGTGCTCAAAATTAAATAGCAGAAATATGATGTAACGTAAGAACAATAGAGCAGATCAAAGATGACCGATTTACACAATAAAAAAGGGAAAACCAAATCGAGCAAATAGAAGGAAAAAAAGAACAAATTACCTTATCCAGAAATCAGAAAGAACCCCAAAAACAATCAACGGTAAGTATCTAACTGGGAAATGTACGATTCAATCTAAAACCATACGATCCTCCAGTGATTCAATTCAAGTCTTGTAAACCTGAAAGTTCTAGAATCCATATAAACACAACCAGTTTTTTTAAAAAAGAATCAATCAAATGCTTCAAGATCTAATGAGGGAGCAATACGCAATGAAAAGAGAAGGTATGCCCCTCTCTCAAGTCGTCCTTCTCTTCCTTGCTTTGTCTTGTTTATTCTTCTTTTTTCAACACCCATAAAAATAATCCCCTCAGAAAAAACGTAAACACATTGAATCTCAAGAAAATCCATTTCACTTCACCCACGAAGAAACTGGATAGGATTTCATACAAGATTGGGTTGAACGTGGGATTGTTATGCAATCATAAATGAAAGAGGTTTTGTTTGGTATATATTTTTAAAATTGTGGTCCAATAAGATGTGGTGAAGTGCGGTGAGATATGGTGATCGTGAATTTTTAAATATGTTTGGTAAAATTGTGATATTATGATCGTGATTTATGTAAAAATACTAATATATCTTTATATATATATAATAATAAATATAATTATATTATAATTAATAGAAGTAAGAGTAAATTAGTCTTTTTCAAAATCACGATGAGACCCTAGCTGGTTTTAACAGCTGTGAAAATATCGTGATTTTTTAATGATTATCACATCGCAATTAAGCTTGTGTTTTGTGTATCATTCAAAAATCACGATCTGGACATCATAGCACACCTCACGATATTTTTAATCTGAGTTCCAAACAAACACATGATGAGCTTGATATTTGAATTCAATTAAATCAATTCAAATAAATTTAAATTTAAAGGATAAATTTTGTATTTATTTTTAATTCGTAATTTATATCATTTATTTAAATATTACAAATTAATTACTCAATTTATATCATTGTCAATTTAAATTTTGATCTTTATGTATGAAATTAATCCTGGAATTTTATATATGTTATATCATGCATTTGATATATCTAATATTAGTTAATTATCATGGAAAATATATATATTTAATCTTTTATATTGTGAGATTTTTTTAAGTTTACCTTATATATTTGATTACTATTTTATAAATTCGTTGAAATGACTAAACTTAATAATATTAACTTGAATTGAATTGTAGTGTTTCATATAAAAAACATAAATTGTAAAAATCTCAAAATTTGAAAAACTTAACTATCAATTTATGACGATCCAAAATTTTGTGTCATATGATATATCAATTGATACCGAAAATATATATTAAATTAGTATATTTAAAAATTCAAATTATCAATATTTAATTATTATTTAAATTATTTTTGAGCTTGAACATGACTAAATCTATGTCTCAAATAAATGATCATGTATCGATCAATATAACGTGCACATAATGAAAATATTGCTAAATATCTTTTTTTATATAAAATTAAATATAGATAGAAAATTGCAAATTTAGGGTAAATACAAAATTGAAAATAGTATAAAGTTGAGACAATTAATTTATAGTCTTTATAAATAGATGATATAAATTACGAATTTTGAAAACTTGAACCAAAATTGAAATTCACCCTAAAGTTAAAAAGTACTAATTACATATTACATAATTAAGTTTCTCAAAGTATATTATAAATTATCTAGTCCAATCGAGTTTGTGCGAATTGATAATGATTTCTTATATGATCAATTTCATATTTAATCGGATGAGATACTCAATGATTCTGATGAAAACTGATCTGAACACAAAATCATACATGTTTTAAAACCATGGTATTATTGATTATTCAAATTTTGATATGATGAGTTATAATATATATATATTAAAATGTAGATTATTTTTTAACAACGTTAAATAATAAATTATTTATAAGGAAAGTACTTGTATACCCCTATATTTCTACCCCTAAACTAGTTTGTCGAATTCAATGGAAGATTCTCAATCACCCTCCGACTTTGAGCTCCTACCCAAACATAATGCCGTTGTACACATGGATTGTCACGATCTGATATCGTCTACGTAGTGTTATTGGGCTTTAATTAGGTTCTATTATTATATGGATCTAACCCAACAAATACGAATATAAATCCTGAATTGTATTACGGTAATTGTATCGAATTATTAATCATATTGTAGTTTATATGTATGCAATTCTCCTTCTCTCTGCCCTTCATCTTCCCTGCGTCTTATTCTCCCCCTTCTCTTCCTGCCCTACCCTTTCCCTTCTGCTATTTATTACCAAATCTCTTCTTCCCCCAAAATCAACGTTGTTATCTTGAGTTGCGATTCAAGAACGTGACAACATGGTATGGGAGCAAACGTATCCTAACTCGGATAATGACAGTTTTTGGTTTTCTCCACCTAGGTCTACCACACGAAGTTCATTTCCGCTGCCGAACTTCTCCGACACTAAGAAAACGCTCTCTTGTGGTAAGCTCAAATCTGAAATGGGATTGCGGATAAAAGAAACACATTTACAATATCATGCTCCCAAAAGAGATCCACTGGGGTTCGATGGAACTGACACGAGGCGATGGCTCCAACATCTTAGTCCATATTTTCGTATCGTGAATCCAAGCTCTCACCGAGAATGGCTGGAATTTGCAACATTAGCATTCACAGGTAGAGCCAAGAAATGGTTACAAGACTACATGTTCGAGATTGTTTCTTGGTCATGGATAGATTTCGTTAAAGCCTTACTTAAACAGTTTGACTTTACAAATCGGAGACAAGAGACTCTTGTACACATAGAGAGTGAAGAGACAGTCAAATCTAATAGCTTGAAGCTTGGCAAGCCTAAGATTTATTTTAAAGTATAAAGAAGTGCTAGGAGTAGCAAAACTGAGCATGATAATTTCAGACCTAATTTTGATGTTTATGATGACTTTGAAAGAGATACTTCACCGACGTTGCACGATTTTGCCAACATAGATTTTGAAAGAGAAATCGAAATTGGGAAGAACACAAGTATGGATCCATTAGGAATAGAGTTTATGGATAATTTGCAGTATGCTTCTAATCATGTTCGATTGCAGAATTATTTTGAGACACCCGTTGAATTTACCGGTTATAGAGAACACAATCATCATTTTAGAAGGACCGGTGACGCTAGTTACTGGAGAGGCAAGAATCAAAATACATGGTTGCAAGTCTCGAGGAAATGGATGAAAAAGAAACATGGCAATCTAAAGCACATCATTCAACAATTAAATGTGGGAATCAAAGCTGAAATTGTTCAAATTTCGGGAAAAATGAAAGCTGAAATTCAACATAATATTAACAAGGATCTTCACATTGGGAAATTCGACAAGTTCTTAGAGACGACAGTTTTGATTCGAATCATTGGAAATAGTCGAATTTTGGGAAAATTTGTTGATAATATCTTCCCGAATGTCAATACTCAAAATCCAAGGTTACATGTGACTAGGAAATTGATGAAAACGAAGTATATGATTACTTCTCTCAAGCCATTCATTACTATGTCACAATTTATGAATTCAAGAGAGAAACTTGTCGACCATATGAAGAATATAAAATCACAAGCTTATCAACATGATTTTGGAACTTATTGGATTGCAGGAGTAGAAATAATGGAGATGGATAATACCTTGGTTGAGCTCATCAACATTAAACCTGTCACTAATAGAATTATGATCCTCAAGGCTATTGTTTCTTCGAATGTTGAAATCGAATATGTTTTCAATCCTACCTTGTTTATTGCCTTAGTTATACCCCTCGATAAAGCAAATATTTGGCTACTCGATAAAGTCAATAAGAGAAAAGGGAAAATTTTCTCAGATATCCGTAGTGAAATGAGAATGGATATTTGGGTATTTGATACATCGGTTATTTATTGTGGCATTTGGAGTCTTACTTAATTGTGGTTATTTTTGTTCTTTACAATTACTCTATACCAAAGTTAACCAACGGTTATGCTTGCTTTGATGAGATGAAGGCTTTTTATTTCTACATTATTATTGGACCTTCCCAAGGATGCTTGCTTTTGAAATTGAAGTTCAAATATGGAACTATCGAGCTAGTTAATCATCTATTTGCTTAAGCGCAAATGTTACTTGTAATGCCTTGGGGTGTTTCATATGTTCATATTTTCAAATGTCCAGAATCTTTAATTTCAGATTTCAAGGGGAGAGAATGGTTGATAGACCGATATGAGGTTGCGGAGTCTAGCTTACATGTAAGGTTATACCAATTCAGATTTATCCGAAGATCCGATTTTCTGACATTGGAGAAGTTATTTCCAGAGGAACGCCGTGCTTGTAACTCGAAAGAAGTTGAGACTATAGTTTCACTATTTCAATTTGAACCCCGCTTGGAAATTTTTTATTTGCCGAATCTTGATAAGGAAAGTCTTGACAAGCTCATATTGTCGATCTTCCCTAACTATTCGACATGTAATTTGGTGAATGAGATGTTGAAGAAATTCATTGAGAAGAAGTTTGTCTAATATCACTTGAAGTTGATATTGCTAATACAAAAAGTGAAAATATTGAGTATATGGCTGAAAACTCTCTTGATTCATGCCATCACATGTTGATCTATGATACAATAGCATCTAGGATGTTGCCACCAATGCTTCACTTGTCCTTACTCCCACTAACATTTCACGTGCATCTCCTGTTACATGGAATAGTTACAACCAGTTGGTTATTTTGATATTGCAGGTAGCTTCTGTATTTCAAATATAAGTAAGATCATAAATTTTGAGAGTGATAGTTGGGATCCTCAATCGTTTCGAGGAATAGGTAATGTGACGTTCCTAAATCGGTTATTCGAGATATGGGCTTACGAAGCTTAATGGACTTGAAGCCCATTATTAAATTATTAGACTTTAAACTGTAGTATCTATCTTCTAT
This sequence comes from Utricularia reniformis, assembly GCA_009725065.1. Taxonomy (NCBI): domain Eukaryota; kingdom Viridiplantae; phylum Streptophyta; class Magnoliopsida; order Lamiales; family Lentibulariaceae; genus Utricularia; species Utricularia reniformis. Next base: position 189,629 of record RWGZ01001150.1, on the reverse strand, counting down.
TCAATATAAAGTACCAAGTATGTAGGTTAAGACGATTATCGAATATTATATGAGATTTCATGTTCATCTTCTCTTCCTGCCCTACCCTTTCCCTTCTGCTAGTTACGAACTTAGTAGATCGTGACGGGGAAGAAGAACAAGAGGGTAGAAATGTGGAACGAAATAGACGGGCGAATGCTGTGTGGGAGAAGACCGTAGGCAGCGAGGGGGAGAATGAGACGCAAGGAAGATGAAGGGTAGAGAGAATGAGAATTGTAGAGAGATAAACTAGAATATGATTAATAATTTGATACAATTACCGTAATACAATTCGGGGTTTATACCTGTATTCGTTGAGCTAGACCCATACAATAATATAACCTAATTAAAACTCAATAACACTACGAAGACGATATCGGATCGTGACATTATCCGCTCCTAAAAACAATCGTTGATCCCAACGATCATAATACATAAAACAGTCTCGACAAAACAAAAATAACACAAGACACAAGACATATAGCCGCAGGGTAGCTTCTTCTTTTTCTGCAAAGCATCTTCTCCACACCAGGAACTTTCTAATGCATTTTTTTTAAATGCAAACTGCTCACTAAAATTAGGTGTAAAAAATTACTGTAGCACCTACAGTAATTTTAAATTAGTTTTATATCATTATTGATAATTTTAAATTGATTATAATACCACTGATATTGTTTGTTAGTGTTTGGATTGATGTTAAACTCATTAGTTTAATAATATAAAGTACATATATTTATATGTCTTTTAGTACTATATGTCTTTTAGTATTATGAGTAAATGTGAATAGACATTTAATTAGTTAATTTCACATTATATTTTTAATATTATGCAGTAAATTGCTCATATGATTATTCTAATAAAATATTCATATGTCTTTTAGTATATTATTTACGAAAAATAATATAAATCAATTAATGTAGTTCTCGGTGATTATAATGTTATGGATCGACAAATATTTACGAAATAAAACAATCGACATCTATTCCTCTTAATCGACAATTTCATCCGTCAACTTAAGTGGATCGAGTGAACTTACTATTATTAATAGTTATTCTAGTAAATATATTTATTGAATTTACCTTGCATTTTAATTGAATATAATTTTTAATAACAAAATAAAATACAAATTAATTTTTTACGTTACATTCTTATAGAATGAAAAATGTTACATAATTTTATTACATTCTTGAAATAATAAAAGTATTTATTCTATCAATCAAATGTTAAGATTATTAATGTCATTAGCAATTTGATTATTTAAAATAATTCAAATTTATTTATTAAATTAATGAATTTGAACATGGAAACAAATACTAAGAGACAAAATTACTGCTATTATGATAAACAAAATTTTTTCAGTGTTATTACTATATAGTTTTTAAAGTTACAGTTATTTAATAAATAAATATTAACTGACACCGGTACAATTATGAAAAAATTCCCAAAATTAGAGAATAAAAACGACTGAACTAAACTAAGAACTAAACATCAGTCTCCCTGCCTTTCGACCCAACAACATTAACAAGAACTAACTCGGATTTGGAACTTTCGGTCGGTAATATTGAAAATGCGTTGTTTCTCTCATTAGTCTTGGGTTGCACTTCGATCGATAACACATTTGAGTTTGGACTCGAGAGCTTCACAGCGGTAAGAAGCTTTGAATGTTAAGTTTAGAAAAACAAGATTTATGTTTTTTTGTTTTAGAAAAACTCGATTTAGGTTTTCTAGTCTTGGAAAAACCATACTTCAATTTTCCGGCCTTAGAATACGATCGCTTCGATACCATTTGTCAAGAACTTAGTAGATCGTGATGGCAAAGAAGAACAAGAGGGGTAGAAATGGGAACGAAATAGACGGACGAATGCTGTGGGAGAGAAGACTGCACACAGCGAAAGGAGAATGAAACACATGGAAGATGAAGGATATAGAGAAGTAGAATTATAGAGAGATAAACTAGAATATAATTAATAATTTGATACAATTACCGTAATGCAATTTGAGATTTATACACATATTCGTTGGATTAGAACTATACAATAATATAACTTAATTAAAACACCAATATCGGATCGTGACATGCACAACGCCGCCGTTGGATCCATCGCGAGGGCCAAGTACCGCCTCATATCTCCAGCAAAGCTTCCGATCTTCAGGTCTCCTTGTGTTTCCGTTCCTATTGGCCTCAGCCCTACGTCGTTTCTTGACTCGCCCGTGCTTCTCTCTAACATTAAGGTTGTGTTTGTTTTCTGTTTGAGATTTGCAAGGATGCTAATAATTTACTGTATAGGGCGAGCATACACGAATAATGTTGACTTGTGGTGATATTGTTGCTCTTTTCCTTTCTCATTATTACGTTCTTAGAAGAATTTCTTTGTGCCTGTCCAGTTCTCAATTCTCATTTGATTTCTTTGGGACCATTAGATTCTGATGCTTGCTCTGTGAGAAATGAATTAATTACCTGGCAGAATATTAAAAGTTTGATGCTATGCTTTTCAATGAAATCTTACTGTCCTCAGTTGTATTATCAGTTTGTAGGCATAGAATGTTCAAAACAGAGTGCTTCGACATTTCAATCCTGTCAAAGCTTTCGTGTTTTATTGTCCCCACTACGCATAGAGTGTCTTTGAAGAGATAGAAAGATCAGTCTCACAACACAGAATTGAGCTTTTGTCCATTAAAGAACCGTTCTTCGCTGCTGTTATTTGGCATTTTCTGTTTTAGACAGAGCACTTGATTGAGGTTCTGAATAATTGATGATTCTTAGAGTAAATTCATTGTATTTTTGTAAGATTTGTTTACTTTGCCCTGATATTTCAGAATTAATGAACTTTCTTCATTGCCTGAAATGACAGGGAAAGAATTTCTTTAATTTTTTTGACTGGCATCTCATTTTTAGTTTGATTTATTGTTCATTGTGCAGGCTGAGCCATCTCCAACTACTGGTACCCTTTTGAAGGCTCAAACAATGCAAGAATTTAGTGAAAAATCTGCACATTTGTTGGAAAATTATCTTAATTCAGGAACATCAGAGTTCTGAATTTAGATTTGAACCAGTTCGGATGTCGGTAATGACGTAGTCTAATTTTTTGATGTTTTATTTGAACAAGATCCCAATGCTATTGAGTCAATGTATGACAGAGTGCTCAAGCAGGTTGTGATGAATTCATCATGTCTAGATGCATTGAAGCGACATTGTCTGAAGTTCTTACATTGGTTGTGAGAAAACATTAGATGATGGTTATAACTGGAGAAAATATGGACAGAAACTTGTGAAAGGAAGTGAATTTCCTCGAAGCTATTACAAATGTACATTTCCTATTTGTGAGGTGAAAAAAATATTTGAACGTTCTCCGGGTGGAATGATTAAGGAACTTGCATATAAGGGTTCACATGATCATCAGAAACCTCAAGCTTCACGTCGACACACTCCTATTGTAGATTTTCCCACTCCAGATGAAGGTATTGTTTGTTTGGTTCAACTTTTTAATGTGGGTGTGGTGAGATATAATTATCGGGAATTTATAAATATGTTTTTTAACATTTTAGTATCTTAATAGATGATGACATAGTTATTTTAAGCAGTAATGATGAAATCGTGATTTTTTAACTATGAATATATTGTAATTTTGTTTTTCTTTAGGGTTTAGGATGATCATGTGAACCCTTCTCGTGATTTTTTAACTATGAATGGTGATTTTTTAACTAGACGTTCTACTTTTTGAACGTCACACTCCTATAAAATCACGATCTGAAGATCTCATCCTATCCCACCGCTATTCTAACGGAGATGAACGCAATTACAGTTGAACAGAATGGTTCCCTTGTGTTGTGTCCTTTACGATTAAATGACGAGGTTTTTGATGGTTCGGGTAATGTTGACAATGTCGATGAAGATGATCAATTCATGAAGAGGAGGTAAGCTATTTTTGTATTGATTTCCCTTAATGTGCATCTTACTTGGTTTGACCAGGAAAACGGATGATTGCATCGATGCCACTCCGGTTGTTAAGCTGATTTGTGAACCAAGAGTTGTTGTTCAGACAATTAGTGATGTTGATATATTGGACCATGGATACCCGTGGTGTAAGTACGGTCAGAAAGTTGTCCGAGGGAATCCGAACCCTATGTATGAAATGCGCTCACCATTTATTAGTAAAACTCCATATATAAATGGAGGATAGGGGTAAGCAAATAATTCACAATACCGAATACCATACCGAAATTTTATTATTTCAATAATTGATATTCAGTATTCGGTATTCAAAATTTGGTTTGGTATTTGATTTTGAATAATTTTGTTTGATATTTGGTCAGTGGATTTTATCTAGGAGCTACTACAAGTGCACAAGTTCTTGTTGTCTAGTGAGGAAGCATGTGGAGAGAGCTTCTCATGATCCTAAAGCTGTTATAACAACATACGAAGGCAAGCACAATCACGATGCCCCGAATAGTCAAATAAACAACCACGGCACCCCAGCGACAATGCCACTTGATGGGAGTTCAGTCGAACTCCATCTAGGTGCCGGGCACCTGCTGCGGTTTAACCAAGGAATCAGAAGTTGATCCAAACAATCCAAATATGGTTGCAATTGAAGGCACACATGACTCTTCAAGTTTCAGTATCATCACCAAAGAGTTCAATTTATATAGAACAGAAGAAAATCATACCGATGATAAGGTCCTAGATTCGATACTCTAAGTAGCACTTTCATCTTATGTATGTATCATTCACAGATTATATCAAAGAATGCATACTTTTGTTCACTAGTAGAATGTACAAAACATAGAAATCAAGCCCTCTATCAAAAGTTGCAAGAATCAAGACTAAATTTTGCATGAACGAAAAACATAAAAGCACAATAAGTTCATTGAAATTTTGTTAATCTTCAATGGATCAATCAGATCCACACAAATTCAACAAAGTAAGCGCAATTTGAGCTCAAATGGTTTTCAGTACAGAGAACTAACCGTTTGTTTGATTATTAAAATGTTATGCGTCTTCCCCAAAATACTTGTTAAAGATGCAGAAGAACGAATTTCTGGGAATTGGGGAAATCAAATAAAACCATAGATAAAAGGATCATTTCTTCTTATACATGGCAACCTCGCCTTCATTGGGGAAGAAGCCCATGAGCCTGCCGGCAGAATTCTGGTACGCGTACATGAAACCTCCCGTTAACCCTAACAGTCCACCGGTCACCATTGAAGGACCTCTTATCCCGGGCTTAATCCCTAATAACTCCAAAATAAAATATAAATCAGTCAAGATTGACAAAATATTTCAGATCAATTACTATATTTACAATCGCAACGGGAAGACCGGTACCGGAGAGATATCCGACAACAACGGAAACGCCTGTTATGGTGGAGAGACGGAGGTAGTCTAGAGTGTTGAAGTTCGCTACGGTCTTCGTGAAGGGCGGATTCCGATCGATCACTGGGTACTCTGGCTTCACCGATGCCGTTATGTCGGTGTTCATTTTTCTCAGTTGATGAATCAGATTCTCCTCTGCCCGTTATCAGTGACATTATTTTGTTCGCTTTTCTGTTATGGGCTAAATGGGCCTACGTTTGGCCCAAAATGTAAGTAAGCCACTCGGCCCATTAATTTTAAAATTAGGCATCTTATTAAAAACTTAATCGTAATTAGTCAATTTCTAAGATATTTTTAAATAATCCGGCATATTTTGATATATATTTATTAATTATTTTATAGGAGAAAAATGAAAAATTCCCAAATTTAACAGAATCCAACAAAGCTTACAGACACACTCAAAGAAAAAAATAAAGTAAACAAGGTAAAAAAGTAATTCATCATAACGGTAAAATAAAAATTACCAAATTTACTGCAGTAGAGAGATGAACCACAGGCTCAGAGCTATGGCACCGACTTTCGGACCTACTAATGTGGCCGCATTGTTATCCGCCGTCTGATCCGCCGCGTCTCCGACGGGGGAGTCAGCTGGAGAGTCGGAAGCATCAGACGGTGCTGGTCGAGACCTGTGTTTCTTCGAAGGCTTCGGCGAATCTGCGTCGGCCGCCGGAGACGGAGCAGGAGCTGGAGGAAGCGCTGATTTGAAAAGCTCTGCCGGCATAAGAACCTTGTTTAATTCGTAAATAGCCACCGGTTGCTGGTCAATCAATGTGCTGATTATCTTTGCCGTTACGATTTTGGTGATTATTGTGACATCGGTGCCGTCGTTCTGCACGGTGAAGTCGAATTTTGTGGCGCCGTCAGTGGCTAATGTGTTGGTTAATCCATTGCTGGATTTGAGACCGGAGAGTGATTGGTAAACTGGAATTCCGTGGTATTCGAGCAAAGATTGTTTACCATCTGCGGTTAGATTCTTGAATTTAGGAAGGAAAGCTTTCATGGCGTCGTCGCTTGGGCAGAAAATGGTAACTCCGCTTTGAAGATTGTCCTCGAATGTTTGGTGTGCTTGATTTCCGATTAATGTGTCGGCGAACACTTTGCAGCCATGGGCAGACATGCGCGCTGTGATATTCATCTCATTAGGGCCTGGCGCCGGCGCCTCCGCTTCAGGCGAAGGTAATATACTGGAGATCTGAATAACAGAGATGTTATAAGGAATGCCTTCGAGTGATTTAACGAATGTAGCGGCAGCATCGCCGTCATTGCCCTGCGGTGAGAATCCTACTTTACCTCCCTTCAGATCGGTAATATTAACGAATCCGGCGGAGCCAGTGGCGGAGCCGGTGGCTTGAAACATTGTAGCTGCGAGGGCTGTACCATCAGTTATCTCATGAAGCTTCTTAGCGTCGAAGTAATCGAGGAGAACGTGAAGCGAAAGCACGTTTTTTACAGCGCCGATGGTCAGGTGTTTTTTTAGCAGATCCGACATTCCGGCGTTGTCCACAGCGCAGACGGTTATCGTTTCCCGCCGATTTATCTCCGGCGCCAGCTGAGTGACAGTCAAGTAATGGTTGAAGGTGGAAAACTCTGGGTAGCCCTCCAGTATACGGGTGACGTTATGAGCCTGGGTGGCCGAGAAAAGAAATACGAAAACGACTATCGCCGATGCGGCGGAGACGGCAAGGCGATGCTCCATTGCAGTTTGCAGCAGAGACAGCAGGAAGTGAGATGGAGAATGAGGAGAAGGGAAGGCTACGAAAAGGGCTTGGAATTGAAAGCAAAATAATCCAGCTAATGCCACCTAACAGCTTCTCTTTTACAGTTACAGCTTTCATGGCGGAATTAAGGAAATATATAAAGAACGGACGATTATTAATAATGTTTAAATTAATTGGTAATTATTATCTAAATTTTGGAGTCTGACCGAAATGACGACGAAGAAGTGTGAACGAATGGAATTAACGGAAGAAACCCACACATTTAAAAGATTTGATCAAACCAATATGTGATAGAAATTCTCTAATTATAAATCTAATCAATCCCATTTTTTTCTAATATATGACAAATTCCAACACTTCCACTAAAGTCCAACCATAAGGTTTCGACTTGAAATGAACCGAACCAGACTCCCGTCATGATTTCGGTCATACTCTATAATTTCAATATGGTATCGAAGCTGGTTTGGTTCATTTCAAGTCGAAACCTTATGGTTGGACTTTAGGAGGAGTGTTGGAATTTGTCCCACATAAAAAAAAAGAAGTGGGATTGATAAGGTTTATAAGAGAGAGAATTCAATCACATATTGGTTCGACCAAATCTTTTAAATGTGTGGGTTCCTTCCCTTAATCCCGTTTGTTCACACTCTCTCATCGTCATTTCTGCAAGACTCTATAATTTCGACATGGTATCAGAGCTGGTTCGGTTCATTTCAAGTCACAACTTTATGGTTGGATTTGAGAGAGAGTCTTGGAATTTGTCCCACATCGGAAAAAAGAAATGGAATTGATTAGGTTTATAAGGGGGAATTCTTATCACATATTAACTTCTTCAAGTCTTTTACATTATGGTCTCTTCCTGTTATACAACGTATCCACGTACGCTCCCGTCATAATTTCGGCCAGACTCTATAATTTCAATATGGTATTAGAGCTGGTTCAGTTCATTTCAAGTCGCAACCTTATGGTTGGACTTGATGGGGAGTGTTTGAATTTGTCCTACATCGGAAAAAGAAGTGGGATTGATAAGGTTTATAAGATAGGTAATTTCATCACATATTGGCTTGATCAAGTCGTGAGTTCATTCCCTTAATCCCGTTCGTTCACACTCTCCCATCGTCATTTCGCCCAAACTCTATAATTTCGATATGGTATCGGAGCTGGTTCTGTTCATTTCAAGTCGCAACCTTATGGTTGGACTTGAGAGTGAGTCTTTGAATTTGTCCCACATCGGAAAAAAAAATGGGATTGATTAGGTTTATAAGGGGGAATTCATATCACATATTGATTTGTTCAGGTCTTTTACATTGTGGTCTCCTCCTGTTATACAACGTATCCACGCACACTCCCGTCATAATTTCGGTCAGACTCTATAATTTCAATATATCGAAATTATAGAGTGGTCGAAATGATGACGGGAAAGTGTGAACGAACGGAATTAACAGAAGAGACTTATACATTTAAAAGAATTGATCAAACCAATTATGTGATACGAATTCCCCTTTATAAACCTAATCAATCCCCTTTACAAATTCCAACAATAATATAATTTGAAAAACAAATATAATTCTAATAAAATGCAATTTAATAACTGTTTTTTATTTAAATCAAATTATTTTGTAAATATTAGATATCAAGATTACAATATAATTTGAAGAAAAAGTCATACTAATCGAATGCAATTTAATCAATGTTTTTATTTAAATCTAATTATTTGTAAATATTCTATATTAGAGATGTCAATCTAATTTATCCACCTCACTACCAGATATGTAACCGTTCCCTTTAAGTGCTTTTAGATAATTAAAAAAGATTGTGGGATATATAGAAGTTGTAAAATTATCTAATTGTTTTAAATGGGACAAATATTGGTTTTGATCTCTATTGCACCGACTCTCCAATTTTCCTCACGTATCCGTGTGGGACCGCGTCCGACTCTCTGACTCGCTACGACTCTTGACACTTGACACAAAACGACGTCGTTTTGATTTCTTCATTAATTATATTTTTTCTTTGTTAGAAAAATGACTTATATGCATTCATGATTTTGTCATATAATCTATCTACTTGTGAATTAATCGTGTAAATGATAATGGATCGAAATATGGTTGATTTTGGGGAGACATGAAATAGAACAACTATATTAATTTTTTATAAAGTTGAATTATCTTATATAATAAATTGATAAACTATTTGTAGTTTAAAAAATATAGTTTATGTAACTTTCAACAAATTTTAACATTATTTAATATTATTTTATTTAAAAATAATAGCCGAGTCGAAAATATGACTCTTATACTCTTGTCGAATCGTGTCGTGTCGAGTCGAGTCGCATCGAGTCGATCGGACGAGTTTGTGCCGCATAGGTTTTGATAACATCCGCTCCACTATTCATTAGGAAAAGCATTATATTTTAAATATTTTATTTTTAACATATTATTTTAATTCCTTCATTAATGATCTTTTTTTTCTCATATAAAATTTCAATATACTATAAATATTTTTTAATAATATACAAATATTTATTTAAATTATTAAATAGGATACAAAATTAGCTTTTACACTTTACGGGCCATATCATGTGCCTCGGAAACATATTTTATTGTCTATATTTTTAGATTTCATGGAATTAATTTAATATTATATTATAAAAGCATTATATTATTTTAATTTAAATAAAAAATACAAATTTGTTAAGTGTGTTTTTTGAAAAAACAAATTTGTTAACAAATTTTAAATTATGTCACAAATGAATGGATCCCACTAGGGATGGGTATGAGCCAGTCCAATCCGTTGGGTCGATCCAATCCGTACAAACATGTCAATCTGTGGATTGGTCCGCTAAATATCATTATACGGATTGGGCCGTGATTTTCAACCCGTCAACCCGTAAAGGGTTGACGGGTTGAAGTGGACTAATTTTGATTTTTTTTAAAAATTTTAAGGTTAAAATTGAATGTTTTTAAATTTTAGGGTTTAGGTTTTTCAACCCGTTGATGGGTTGAGCCGTACTTTCAACCCGTCGGGTCAACCCGTTGACGGGTCAAGAAAAATTCTCAAACCGTTGGATCAACTCGTACGAGTTGGCGGGTTCAACAGGTTCCGTAATCCGTTGGGTCGGACCCGTTCCCACCCCTAGATCCGACTTCGTTTGGTCCATTGCAATAAATGTATCAATAATGTATTTTTATTGTTTTTTTCATAAATTTATTATTTGTGTGTATATTTTAAATATAATTTATGTAAAAATAATCTATTTTTCCATATACTTAAGATTTTTCTCTCTCATCCTCTCATTCCCTTTATATTCTTCTTTAAACATTAATAAATGACTTTTTATCCCTTAATAATTTGAATTTATTTTTGTTTTTATCTGATTTTAATATATTTATTTTATTTTTAATTAAACGATAGTTTAAACTTTTGAATTTATGTTATTCTTTTGACGTTTTCTCGTTCAAACAATTTAGATTCACAACAACTTCAGTAATTATGTTACACTACAAACATAAAGCAATTAGTGTTTCTGTCCCAAATCAGCTTATTTTGTAAAAAACGTCCAAAGGAATTAATGCTACCTACTAACGGACAGTGCTACTGATAATGCATAAAACATTTATTTTAATTTTTTTCATCCAAAAAATATGTTTTAAATATTATTTTAAATGTTATTGAGGCTTTTGTTGAAATATGACATCGTCCCTAATTCAAAAGTAAATGTGCTGTGGATTGATTTATAAAAATTAATGAATATCACAGTAAATAATTTATTCAAGTCTTTTACGGTGTGATCTTTTTTCTTTATACGTTATATCTATGTACAATTCAGTCATAATTTTGTATAGATTCTATAATTAATTTCAACATGGTATCGAAGTTGGTTTGTTCAAAATCATAATGATATAGTCCGATTCATTTCAATTATCAAATCCAAGGTTGTCCTGTATTGAAATATGACATTGTCCCAAGCTTGAATAATCTTTGATCCCAACATAGACTCAATTTTGATAACCAAGCTTGAATCAATTCGATTTGAGTGTCTCATGTTTCGAATCCTACCCACACATTGCACAACCCTAGACAAGTAGAGATTATGGAATGTAAAGCATATATCACGTTATAAAATTTTAAATAATAAAAGTTATGAAATCATTTTAATAGTTTAGATATATTTATATCCTCATTTTTAGTAATTTTTTTTTCTTGTTCATATAATTAATGTTTGATTTAAATAATATTCTATGATATTATAATTTAAAATTAATTAATTGAGTTTGTTATTAAAGAAAAAAACAAATTAAACTTTTTTTATTAATGACATGGAATATAACAAAAGGGTTGTAGCCATATGAGCCTGGCCCACAACTTATGGCCCACCACGTGGAAGCACCGACAGTGTCCGAGCCCATCATTTATTTAATTATTTACTAGTTTATTTATTTTTCTTGAACGTTTTTGTTTATTACATTATTTATATTTTTAGGAGGATCTTTTTACAATTTAATTTAAACTCTCTTATTAATATTATTTTGAAAATATGGAAACTCATTTATTATTTTTATCTATTTGCCTTTGAATCTATGTTTATATATGATAGCAGGATGCTTCCATAGGCTTGGAGAATCCGCGTCCGACTCGCACTCGACACGGATTCTTGGTGAACTCATTCAGGATGCGTGTCCTATCCAAAAAATAATTTTTAATTAGATAAATTGGTAATTGTACCGTTTAAACTCTAGTAGTAACCACTAAATTTGTACTAATTGTTGGTTTTTTGTTTTTCTTCTCATTTATGTAGGAGTGATGGTAAATTATATGTTTTATTATTTTTTTCAAAATAACAAAAAATAAATTAAATATTTAATATAAAATAAAAATAGTATACGAGTCCGATCTTTTAATAAATTCGAATCCCCGCATCCGAGTCTACGAATCCCGATGCTGCCGCGGTGGTATCCTGCTAACATAGATGTTTATCTATTTTTATATATTGTTTCGATCATCCTAAAGTAGGGGTGAGCAAAAACTTTGGAATATCGAATAACATATAGAAATTTTGTTACTTTGGTATTTAATATTTGGAATTCGATATTTAGTATTCGATCTTATATTTGATTTTATGAAATCATGAAATTTGATTTGGTATTCGGTAAAAATAATAAAAATTCGGTATATATCGAATACGAAATTAATTTATAGATTGTTTAGATATTTTAAAATTGTTAAATGAGTGATGAGTTCTTCAATTATTGATATCAAAATTTGATATATTGACATATTGGAAAATCATTAGTATGAAGTTTCTCATACTTACCCAAATGACTAGTAAATATTCTCGTCATGTCAATCTCCACAAATGATATTTTTGGAGTAACATAAATTTACACTAGTTTCGGTAATTATAATAATCTCCACAAACATCACCCAAATGATTCTGAGTTTGCACTAGTATATATTTTAAATATTTTTATTTAATAATTATATTGGTGGTATGATTTTATATTTGTTTGATACTTTGATATCTAATAGATAAAAATGTCATTATTATTATAAAAGTTCTTTGATTTCTAAATGTGTGGAGACACTTATATGCACTCAAGATTGTCTTTGTGTACTAAATTTAGTGTGTGTTCTGCACAAATTATATAATTTATAATCAGAATTTATAATTAGAATGCAGAATCAGAATGTATAATTATAATCTGCATAGTGTTCTGTGTAAACATATAATGAATTATAAAATGTAAAAACGTTCTGCAAAAATATTGTAATTGAAATGTATAATTTTAATTGAGTTACATTGTACAAAATAATTATCTCTCTTTCTTATAAATTTGAAATTATAATTCTATATTAAAATAATATTTTTAATTACAAAATAAATTAATAATATTTTTTATTTAAAAATCATATAATAAAAAGAAAACAAAAATATTGAATAAGATATTGTCGAATAAGAAACTCAACAAGTGATAATATTAATACAAAATTTTAGAAAAAAAAAGAATTCATTATGATACAAATGATGAAAATTTGATTCGGAAAAAAATGTATATATATGAAAAATATAGTTAACAATGTAAGACGGTGCATCAAAATTTGTAAATTGCATAAAAGTCTCGAAGTTGATATAATGTGTGATTTTGGCTTCCATGTTTCAAAATTGCGTTGTTGATCCCGAACTTCCAAAAACGTTTATATTGAATCATAATACTCTTTAATTTTTTAAACGTCTCAATAGTTTATATTGATCAATTAACCTTGAAAAAAAATAAAATGGCAATATTTCTAAACTTTGAAAATTTTAAAATAATGCATAAATTATCAAAACCACTTATACGAAAAACCACTACTATTTACTCGAGAGTCATTTTTAAACGGTTTTGAAACTTCAAGGGGTTCTCATGCAAATTACAAACTTTGGGGACATCGCTTTTACATTATCTTAAACATTGGGGGCCAATGTCGTAATTTTCTCGTAAAAAATAATGAGTAGAATGCATAATGCATTTTCAGAATCAAGTCTGAATTTGATTATGCATTATAGTTAAAAAACCAGAATGCATTATGATTATAATTCATAATTAGAATTTAAAATGGATACTGTTCTGTTTTTATAATTTGTGCAGAACACAGCCTTAGATGATATTTGTGAAGATCAATATGAATAATATAATGGAATACTTCACCTAAGATGTAGGACCCAATGTAATGGCTCATCGGGGGTGCGAGAGGGCACCTTAGGCGAAACCCAACATCGACTATAGACTGGAATGATCTTAAGTTAAGTATAATGATTTGTCTTCCATTACACGATACATTTTCTCTAGCAAAATGGCAAGAAAAACGTTAGAACTAGAAAGTTAAGCATGCTCACCCTGGAGTAATTCAGGGATGGGTGGCTCACTGGGAAGTGTGCAAGTAGGGAAAAAGTAAAGCAGTGAGAACTATGTTAATGTCATTAGGATCAGCCTAATTCAAAGTATACAATATCGTACATGCAGGAAGACGAATCGTTACATATGTTGGGGCAAATCTCAGCGAGGACGTTGTTTCCATAAGGAATCGTGAATGTAATGACCCATTGGGTGTGCGAGAGGACACCTTAAGCGAATCCCAGCATCGGCTATAAACGGGAAATGATCTTAAGTTAAGTATAATGATTCGTCTTCCATTACATGAGACATTTACCATAGCAAAGTGAAAGGAAAACGTTAGAATTAGAAAGTTAAGCATGCTGACCTTCAAGTAATTCAGTGATGGGTGATCTACTCAGAAGTATAGGACTAGGTAAAAAGTATATAGTCTCCATGACTAGTTGGATCTAGGTTGTATGGTGTAAAGTGCCTTATAGACTAAGAGCACGCCTAAAGGAGTTAACGAGGCATGTGAATCAAGGAAATTGAAGGCAGTGATATCACGTATGCAGTTAGGATGTTATCGGTTTTTAGCCATATAACCATCATTAGTAAAAGACATTCCAATTTATGTGGGGATCTTTAAATACCCGACCATGATGACGGAAAATGATTATCTTGACTCTATATTTCGATCTCTAGCTTCTATATTTCCTTTGTTAATCATCTCTTGCCACTATATTTTGTACGCTATCATTATAATGTATTTGTCGATAAGTTTTTTCATTAATACTATGATTTTTCTCATTCTTTCAGAGTTTTTACATAAAAATCTATATTTTTCATTCTGTATCATAACTTAAGTTGTCTTAACAACAGTAAAATATAAAATATGTTATGTAAACCATAATGATTTTTTAATCTATGACTATTGGTATTACTAAAAAGAAACTATAACAATATATATGTTATATTGTATTTGAAGTACAATAATTCTTAACTATCAAAATATGTCACAAATAAATAAGTAATATGGTTAGAAAAAAAATACCAAAATAACATTTCTTTATAAAGAATAGCATGAAAATAGCAAAAATGTATATTTAATTTTGTTTTTGATAAATATATGAAAATTTGAATAGAAAAGAAAATTAAGTCAAATTATGCATTTTGATGTAATTGGTTAATTAAATTAAAATATAACTCCATTTATTATTTAAAGTTTTTAAAAAATAGATTTGGGCCCACCCGAGCCAAAACGTAAAATTTCATTGGCCAACAAAGACCTTATGCACAGCAAGTGGTGATCATATTCTTGATGCTGTGTTGACGGCGGAGATCTTTTACTGATTGAATAATCGACGGTCCAGAAATCGAAATAAGTGATTTGAGTTATCGTCAAACAACGGTTTATAACTCACCACGTGTAGCGCGAGATCTCTTCTTTAGTGCCTTCTTTGAAGTTGAAGAATTCACACTTCTTTTTTCCAAATCTTCTCCAAACTTGTTGTACTTTGAATCTTTTGCAGCCGCCGGCGAACTTGCCGGTTATTATTTACGCCGATCATGCTCTCCGCCTTAAAATTCATCCTAATCAATTGATTCGTATCGTTACCGTTGATCGCTGGAATTTTGTATAATTGTTCACTCTTGTAGATTTTGATTCTTCGTATACGCCGCCGCTCATCGGCGATTACTCTCGAAGCGCGATTTAAAGAGCTAAGATATGGCAGATTCCGATAACGAATCCGGCGGAAGCCGTGAAATCTCTCTTCGAGAACAAGACAGATTCCTCCCTATCGCGAACGTAAGTAGAATCATGAAGAAAGCATTACCTGCGAATGCAAAAATATCAAAAGACGCTAAGGAGACTGTGCAAGAGTGCGTATCGGAGTTCATAAGCTTCATTACCGGCGAGGCTTCAGATAAATGTCAGCGTGAGAAAAGGAAAACTATCAGCGGCGACGATTTGCTCTGGGCGATGACAACCCTAGGGTTTGAGGAGTACGTACAACCTTTGAAGGTTTATTTGCAGAGGTTCAGAGATCTGGAAGGAGACAAAAGCACAACATCCGGCCGAGGGAATAAGGATACCGGTGGTGGCGGCGGTTACGAGAGTATGTACGGTGGTGATGGACCAGTTTACGGCTACGGTGGCGGCGGGTTAAGGAAATTCGGTTCTGATTATGGCGGGTCTGGGTCGGGCATGTAGGTTGACTTGAATTTCGTTGTAAATATTTTAGATTATATTTGAATTTAGTAAGTAATCCACCGGAGAATATTATATTATAAATTATAATACTTTAATGTGATTTAACAATTATAAAGTTTGAAAATAATGTAAAATACTGCCGTCTTTTATAAGTAGCCAGTTTAATGACTTGTATTCTAGTTTGGTGACCAGATATTTTTACATTTTAAAACTAATAACTTTTAAAAAAATTAAATGAAATATAATAACATTGAAGTAATAACTTTAATTTTAAAAGTAAGAAAACATAAATTTTTGTTAGTGGAAAACAACTAGTAAGTTAATTAAGTATACGTATGATATTTGATGAGACATTCAAATCCCGGTACCCCGAATTAGGTTAGGCCCGAGCCTTGCTAGGTCGACCCAAGTGACGGAAACCGAACATGAAGGCCTCAGATCAAACTTCCAATAAATGTTCGATCCGAGAAAGATAGATGGATCCGAGAGTCCACTTGACCCAAAATCTCATACTTAGTGATCGGGGACCGAAGGTCGATATTGCATATGACCCATTGATTCGGGGACCGATCTGATGGATCGGTCCAGACGGCTATAGCCCACGTGTCTTGCGCTCCGGGATCAACCACGCATTCCAAGTTTCGGTCCTGATTCACGTTTTCCAGCATAGGAAAACGACATTGTAAGAGGCGGTTACAGAGCGTGGATTTCACGCGATTTCAACTCTATAAATAGGAGGCTTGACGATGGAATAAGGAGGACATTTTGGACGCACAAGAATAGGTTGTTACTCTGTCGGTTAATTCTTTGCGCTTTCTTATTTTCCCTTGTCATTTTCATAAACCCTTTGTTTGTAATATGAAATGTTCTATCAATCAATCGACTAAGAGTGTTTCATGCTCTTAGTCAGGTGGTTTTTTCCCTTCATCCGAAGGGTTTTTTACTCTAAATTGTTGTGCCTAGTTTTTCCTTTCATATTTAATCGTTTCCCCCATTCAAACAAATCTGAATGGGGGAACCGAACGACTGTTGGTACCCCTAGTTTTCTAACCACAACAATTTAGTGCCCCCCGTGGGAACGATTTTCTAATCCCCATTTGAGGTTTCTCCCTGGGATAGGATAATAAAAGACATGACAACTGGAATTTCGACGAGCGATAGTGATGTGCTTCCCAACAGTCTTCCAGCCCCAACATTCTCTCTACATGATCTGGAGGCTGTTGTCAGGAAAGTGGTACTGGAGATTATGTCGAAGAGGAGTGGAACAGAACCACCGGCTGTAACAAGTCTTGTTCTTACAAACAGAGGGAACAAGAGTGACCCTGATGCGCACAGCTCCGATGAAGAGGAGATTATCAGGCTCGGCGTGACATTGAGGAGGCCGAGATATCGATCTACTCCGCCTCTTCCAAGTAGAGCTCAAACTCTCGTTTCTGGAACTGATCAGGAACAAATGTAAAGGTGTATTGACGCACTTACAAGGGAGTTGGAGACCCTGCATACGCAGAGGGATTGTGGGCCCGATCCTGGGCACAATCATGGCTTATTTAATAGTGTCATGGAGGCCCCGATCAGGCGGAGCAAGGATGACGACTAGTGGCATAATCTACATGTTGCCCAAGCGTCATCCCAACAATCTCGAGGTGTCTTCGCCGCATTGCGAGGTTTGATGCTCCCATTTTCTGAAGAGATCTGGGCAGCAGCCCCAAATCGGCATTACCGCAACCCAGAGGGGTTGCAGACGTTTAGACGCCATAGTGATCCCATTGATCACGTTGCGGATTTCGAGTTACGCATGAGGACGGTTCAGGCCTCAGATTCACTCAAGTGTGGTATATTTGCGGCAGGTTTACAAGGCGATGCATGAACCTGGTTCAAGAACTTGTCGACCCGATCCATATAGTCGTATGGCGGATTTATCATGACTTTCTCTTAGCAGTTCGCTCCAAATGTAGGACCGCCTCGAAACAGACATGAACTATATCAACTCAAATATATCCCGGCAAAGATGAGTCTTCGATCTTTCATGGAAAAGTTCAATAGAACCGCCCGGGGTATCAAACTAGAGCTCAGGGACAAAAACGATATTCTGCAACAGGTCTTGGGACCTTTCGGCCAGTTTGGTAAAGAGCCCACCGTCCACATTGGGAAAACTCCTTAGAAAATCAACAAGTATATCAAGGTGGATGAGGCGCTATGGGTGAGTTATCGGAAGCCTAACAGGAATTCTGAACTTGTAGGTGATCATAGGGTTTCCTACCCTAAGAAGCAGCCACGAGAAGTAGCGGATGTGACTGAGAAGAATGTCCTTCCGAAGAAGGAGGACAATCGGGTGTATTATGAGCTCCATCATAATCACGATCATCCTACTTTGAAATGTTTGCTACTGCAGAAGACAGTGGCGGCGGTGACGAAAGATAGGCCTAGAAAGGATGATCCTAAGAGCAAAAGAGCTGAATTGCCCCGAAGATCCCATCATGATGACAATCGTCATAGGCCACGGGGCAGAGAAAATGAGGGACAACCCCGAAACTACAATGACAGAGCGGAGGACCGAAGGTCACCTCCGCCAGAGAATGAAAGAGGCCAGCTCGATCGAGAGAACCGGGGCCGTGGCGGCAGAGCCCCGCAGAATGAAGGTATAAGACAGGAGCAGCCCGCTCGACCACCTGCTAAAATGGACACCCACCCTCCTCAGAATGAGGTGGTGCCCAGAGAAAGAGAAATGGTTGGAGATATTTATGTTATCTCCGGATGAATAAGAATCAATGAATCGGTGAGGGACCGAAAGAGAGCAGCGCGCTGGGACTCCGTTGAGAGTTCCGAATCTGTGACGCTGGTTAAGTACAAGCCAACTGAACGATCATCTTCTTTCGAGGACGCTATTACCTTCACCGCATCTGATCGGGAAGGAATAACTGATCTATGTGATGATCCTCTCATCGTCACTGGAATTATTGCTAACCTTCGGGCCCACAGGATCTTAGTGGACACCGGGGCTTCGTTCAATCTGATGAAGCGCGAAGTAGCTGAAATGTTTGGAGCTGCCGGTCATGATCTCTCTATCGCCAATATCACCCTCTGGGCATTTGACCAGAGGAGCATCATTCCGTGTGGGAAGATTCGATTCCCGGTCACATTGGGGGACCAGTGCAAGGATCGGACCGAAACCCTGGAATTCATTGTCGTTGAAGTCGACTTGGCTTACAACGCCATTATCGGATGGACCAGTCTCAATATGTTTGAAGCAGTCTCTTCTACTTATCACATGATACTTAAGTTCTCCTCCACTCATAGAGTTATTTCTATAAAGGGGAATAAAAAATTAGCAAGACAACGCTAAATGAGCTCGTGCCGAACTTTGGCACCCATGAAGAGGGACCGGGTGGATTTGCTTGAAGAGCCGCCACACCCGAGGCAAGCTATGGAACCCATTGAGTTCAAACTTATCAACTTGGTTGAAGAAGATTCAACCAAGACTACTCGCATTGGGGCACATCTGGCCCCCAGCTTTCGAAGAAGAACTGGTCCGCTTACTGAGAAGCCATGTGGACATATTCGCTTGGACCCCGGACGATGTTCCGGGGAGTGACCGAACCCGGAGCTAAGCCTATTAGGCAGAAGAGGAGACATTATTCTCTTGAAAAAATCGAAGTTATCCGGGCAGAGGTGAATAAACTACTACGGTCTGGATTCATTAGATATATTTACTATACTTAATGGGTTGCAAACTCGATGGTAGTCTCCAAGGCAGATGGGAAATGGCGGATGTACATTGACTTTACCGACGTCAACAACAGTTGTGAGTCGAATCCATTCCCCCTACCGCATATTCACCGTTTGGTGGATGCTGTTGCAGGCAGCACTATGATGAGTACCATGGACGCTTATTTCGGGTACCATCAAATCTTCATTGTTGGAGAAGATAAGAAGAAATCATCATTCATGACCGAAGATGACGTTTATTTTTATGTGGTTATGTCATTTGGCTTAAAGAACACTAGAGCAATATACCAGAGGTTGGTCAACAAAATCTTTAGAGATATGATAGACCATATAATGGAAGTGTATGTTGACGATATGATTATGAAGTCAATGAATGATGAAGACCATATTTCTTACTTGTCTCGCTGTTTCGAAGTATCCGCAAATATAAGCTCAAACTAAATCCAAACAAGTGCTGCTTCGGGATTCGAAGTGGAAAATTTTTAGAATATTATGTTTCCGAGAAAGGCATAGAGATCAACCATGAGAAAGTTCATGCTATCATTAATATGCATCCTCCGAGAAACAAGAAAGAATTCCAAAGTCTTACTGGCCGTCTTGTAGCATTAAACAGATTTATCTATAGATCCACGGATCGGGCTTTGTCATTTTTCAGAGTATTGAGAAAAGCAAATCATTTAGAGTGGACCGAGGAATGTGATCAGACCTTCTCAGATATGAAAACTTACTTAAGTACTCCCGCTGTGATGGTGAGTCCGACTTGCGATGAACCTTTGGGATTATATCTAGATGTATCATAGGCCGCAGTCAGCGCAGTTCTCGTGACCATTCAGGATGACGTTCACATGCATGTCTATTATGTGAGTCACTCCCTGGTATCAGCCGAAACTAGATATTCCACTTTGGAAAAGTTCATGCTGGCATTGAAGAAGACTATATCTAAGTTGAAGCATTATTTTGAAGGCCGAATTGTCTATGTTTATACTGATAAGCCTTTGAAAGCAGTTCTAAATCAGGCAGATATGAATGAGAGATTAGTAAAATGGGCAATCGAAATCAGCTCCATGTATATGGAATTCTTGCCCCGAAGGACGATCAAGGCTCAGGTTCTCGCTGACTTTATGGTCGAAATGATCCGATCACCCATATTCTTAAACCAAGAGGACAATCGATTGATCATTCATGTTGATGGATCAACCTTCGGAGGAAGAGGGGCGGGCATTACCCTTACTACGCTGCAAGGTGATGTTATCAATTATGTTGTTAAGTTCTTATTCTCTGGAACAAATAACATGGTGGAATATGAGACAGTCTTATCGGGAATGACCCTGGCCCGAAAAATGAGAGTTGCTAAAGTACGAATGTTCTCCAATTCTAAATTGGTGGTAGAACAATTCGTTGGGAGATTTGAGACACACGAGCCCACGATGAAGCTATATCATGCTAAAGTCCTGGAATTGTCAAAAACGTTCAGTGAATTCTCATTTGATCACGTGCCGTGAGAACATAACAAGGTTGCTGATGCATTAGCCAGATTGGCCGCAGGCATACCATATATTGGACCGGGCACGGTATCAGTCCATATTCAAGACCGACCTTCGGTCGAAGTATCTGTGACCGAACAGTCAATTGAGGAAATATTGGCTTTATGTCATGAACTCCAGGGCTTGAATATCAATGCTATTGACTCTCCCGATGAAACCACATGGATGTATCCCTTTGTGAAGTATTTGACTAATGACCACCTTCCTGAGAACGTATCTGAGTCCAGGAAGATTTAAACCCGAGCCAAGCGATATGTCTTGAATGATGGACAATGTTTAAAAGAAGTTTTGATGGACGGCTCTTGCTATGTTTATCTCCAATTGAGGTTGAGACTGTCATAATTTATGTTCATGAAGGAATATGCGGTATCCACTATGGAGCCCGATCTTTATATCATCGTATCATCAGGGCTGGGTATTTTTGGCCAACACTTCTTGAGGATGCTAAGAAATATACTATGCGATGTGTTGCTTGTCAATATCACACCCTGGTCCAACAACTGCCAGGGGCTCCTTTATCGATGACCCCGCTCCCCTGTCCGTTTGATAGATAGGGAATTGATATCTTGGGATCTTTCCCTCGGTCGGTAAAGCATCCAAAGTTATGTATTGTGGTAGTTGAATATTACACCAAGTGGATCAAGGCGGAAGTAGTGGTCATTTTCTCAGAGAAAGTAGTGAAACATTTCCTTTGGAGGAATATTATAAGACGTTTCGTAGTTCCCCGAGCATTCGTATCGGATAATGGACTCCAATTCCGCGGAAATTTTATTCGGGATCTTTGTATCAAATTGGACATCGCTCAGCATTTTTCATCAATGGCTCACCCCCGAACCAACGGTTTGACTGAGGTATCCAACAAAGTTATCCTGAAGGGATTGAAAACTAAGTTGGAAGATTTGGGAGGAAAGTGGCCAAATCATATTTACGAGGTTTTATGTGCATACATGACTACACCCCACTCTACGACCCAAGAATCTTCATTCTCTATGGTTTACGGGTCCGAAGCAGTTAGTCAAGTTGAGGTTGTTATCCGCTTACCTCGGATAACCCAATATGATGAGCATCTGAACGATGAAATGAGGTCCCTAAACCTTGAAATGATTGGAGAAAAAAGAAATGTGATTTATGCGCAAATGTGTTCTTATCAACGAACCATGGAACGGGCCCATAACAAACGAGTCTTACCCAGAGAATTCTCAGAAGAAGACCTTGTTCTCGGGAATGTTAGAGTTCAGAGGAACGTTGGGAAGCTGGATAGAAACTGGGAAGGACCTTATCGATTTTTGAAAAACTTAGGAGATGGGGCTTATAAGTGGGAAACATTGGATGAGAATGAGATCCCCCGAACCTGGAATGTTATGAACTTAAGGCGATATTTCTTGTAAAATCTTTGACGTTTAATGGCAATTCTGAAACATAAAAATGTTTCTCATATTATGAAAAAGGTACAACATATGCAATACAAATTATTTCTAGCTAGGTGAGTGACCGATCTTGAAGTTAGATTTTCTGGATGAGTTTGAACTATTGACCGTAGCATTCCGTCCATAAGGCTTTCAAGTAGTTATGACCGCTCTGACGAGTCATATGCTTCCACACTTGTTGAGTACTTAGATAGATTGCAAAACTCCCAGAACTTACTGCGAACTTAATTTCCCCTTCGACGGCATTCATCCTTCGAAAATAACTCTTGCCTCTTTGTACCCGACCATAGACGAGATAACAGGGACATAATTATCCAGCCAAAGCACAAACACCAGCCTATATTGGGACTTATGAGGAACTGGGGCTTGACCAAAGCTTAACGCGAGACTTGTATTAGAACCGGGGCTTAAATAAAGCCTGCCATGAGACTCATAAAGAACCAGGGCAACGCCGCCGGAGTCATAATGTTTGATAGGGACGGAATAAAGAGTGATATGTTGACATGATTAGAATTCCCTAACTTATTAAGCCTAGCAAAATTCCAATCTAAGTTAAGGTGACCGAACGGTCTAGGTATAGTATGGACCCCGAACTTATACTTAGAAGAAAAGAGATGTATTGAAAAACAATATTTACAGTGAACAAAATACAAAAGGGAGGACCTAAGGTTTAAACCTAGTCAATCTGTCCTTCCTCCCTATCTGCTGCCCCGGACTTCTCCACGATCACCTTGAGATCGTCCAGTTTCCTCTCCTTCTCCTCAACCATCTCATTGACTGATCTCTCCATCAAGTCAAATAGAGGGAATTGAGATCTTTGTCCAATGGAGTCTCATCTAAAACTGGGATCTCTTTGAAGTTCTCATCTTTGGTTAGGGGATCGATCAACTTCCAGAGCTCATCTTCGGGGTCCAAACCAAACTTATTGATTATATGTTCCCTCATGTTATCCATGAACTGGGAGACATTCGACCGATAGACGTTTGCCGCTAAGGCAAACATCAGCAATGATCAGGCAAAACCCAGAAGGGCTTCCCGGACCGCTTCCTCAGTCGCATCCTTACCCCTAACCAGTTCTTACTTCAAGGCAAACTTTTCCTTATGGGACCGATGGAGAAGCATGTTGCTCTCGTCATACAACTCTTGTATCTAACGCTCTAGCTCCAAAGCTCCGGCCGTTGCGGAATTAGCAGCTGACTAGGCCTCCTAATGTTTCGCTTTCCATTCCGCTGCTTGAGAAGTGACAAGCAAGAGTTGGGTGCCCGCTCCTAATAGATCTACGTTCAAACGGTCCCTCTCACCCCGGATCGATTTCATCTCCTTTTGCTTGATCTCAACTTGCCTTTGAGCTAAGGCAAGTTGGTCTTTCATCACTTTAGAAACCGAAGCAGAGCTTTGGTTTAGCTAGATAGCAGAAGCAAGGACCAAGCTTTTTCAGCATGTCTGAAAGAAACGATGCTAGTCAGATCCAAATCCTACTCAAGTGATAGAATGCGAAGTTAACTTACCGTGGCCTGGGATTCCAAATAAGCAACCACCAGATTGGGGATCGAGCCATCCAATCCAGCGGGATTTTTCATAGCCACCAATCGGTATTCCTCCAACATGGCATCTTTCCATGATATCGGAGTCCGTTTTGGCCCTCGAGCCTTCGAAACAGAGACCACCGTCTCCTGGATTGCCTCTCTGATAAGCTCAGGATCCGATGGCGTTGGGACCGATGGTCCATCAATCGAAATCCCTTTTGTCGGGATCGGGGCTGCAGCCTTACCTCCAGCCTTCTTCAGCAGCTTAAATTGATTTGGGGCTTCATCTTCGGGGCTCCGCTTGTAATTAGTCTGAGGCAGAGGGGGCCTCGACACACTCTCCCCCAAGTTAGAGGACGGGAGGACATCCTCTACCCTCATTGACCCCTGCAGCAATATTCGCATGATATTAAGGTCCATAAGGGGACTCTTCTCGATCCTGTACATGGCGGAAAGGTTTAACGTGCAAATTTTCGTTGAAATAACCTCATCCACCTCCACCCTAGAGGGACATGGCCTCTGACTACTAGAGCCCCCCACCGATCGAGAAGACTCTGCTGGGGTATCCGATGTTGATTTGGATGTCCGTAACCGAGCATCCTTCCTAGCCTTTGCAACGGTGGCCATCTCAACCATTCGGTTTCCTGACATTATATCTGTTGAACCTGCAAAAGAAAGACAATAAGGATCAGGAGATATGAACTAAATTATGTTAAAGTCATACCCGATTCTTTTGAATCAAATGAGCCCAAATTAGAGAATATCCCCTTCGGGGCAGGGACACCGGTCCTACCCGCTACCCCTATCTCTAGTAGCTACTTCTTCCGAAGTATGTATATCCGTTTAAGATGTTTTTTGGGAGGGGGAAGTATCGCCAACGTGTGGGCGATATGTTGATGGGAAGGGTTGAACCGGTGTCGGTCCAACCTCCCGATGTTAGAATGAGTAATTAGGGGAGACACCTTCAACAGGTCCTCCCTCGAAATGTCTATCCATACATAGCAGGATTACCATTCATTAAGGGAATCCTCATTGTCAACGATGATGTATTCCTTTGTTCGGGTCGCTATGTAATATAACTTACGACACCCTAACAACCTCTTCCCCTTTCGGGATCCCACCGAAAAGAGGTTAAAAAAATGTTTCTGGGTCGGTTCTACCCCTTGCCTGTAATAATAAAAAATAAAAGCATTATATATATATAACTGCCCGGAAAAAGAGCATAGGTCGGGCAGCGAATCTCTCGAAGTACGGCCGCTACAAAAGGATGAAGCGGGAATCGCAGGCCGCACTTCAGGGAGGCGTAGCTAACGGGCAAAGAGTTAACAGAAACGTTCATCTCGGTAGGAAGGAAGCACGGAACGTCTTCCTTCCCCATCCAGATAGGGTAATGGACTGGATTGAGAACTTGACCCAAAGTTCTTCGGTGTTAATCTCAGAGACCACAAGGTATCTAGCCTTACGAGGTGCCATAAGTGGTTACCTTAAGATTTGCGAAGAAAAAAGAGGTTTAAGAGCACTGGAAACAAAATCGCCAGAGAGGGTTAGGGCTCGGAGATTTTACGCAAAATGGCAACGATAGTTGCACAGTACCCAAATCCAAACTTTTATATTCTCACATTGGCCACTCACATGGTGACTCGTCACTGCTGCAGGCGGCCGGAGTCTGACGACCTGTCCTCCCTTCGGAATACGGAAGGGCGCAGACTACTGTTAAAGCTCAAATTACACTTTTGCCCATAGCCGTTACAGCTTTCAAATTTGAAAACTAACTTTCTGAAAATTCTCTAAGTACATGATCGGTCTTTAGGGATGCTGTCATAACTAGTTCGGGTACGGTCCTCCGCTCGTTTGAACGAGCATTCTTGCCTCAAACGCTCTTAGTCAGATGATCGAACTTATATAACTATTATGAGACATTCGGATCCCGATAACCCGAACCAGGTTAGGCCCGAGCCTTGCTAGGCCGACCCAAGTGACGGAAGCCGAACCTGAAGGCCCCAAATCCAACTTCCAATAAATATTCGACCAGATAGGGATAGATGGACCCGAGAGTCCATTTAGCCCAAAAGTCCATACTCAGTGATCGGGGAACGAAGACCAATATTGCATATGGCCCATTGCTTCGGGGACCGATCCATTGGTTACAGCCCATGTGTCTTGTGCTCCGGGCTCAACCACGCCTTGCACGCTCCGGTACTGATCACGCAGACTGCGCTTCGGTTCCATTCACGTTTTCCAGCATGGGAAAACGACCTTATCAAAGGCGGTTATAGGGCGTGGATTACACTCGATTTCAACTCTATAAATAGGAGGCTTGACGATAGAAAAAGGAGGACCTTTTAGACGCGCAAGAATAGACTGTTATTCTGCCGGTAAATTCTCTGCACTTTCTTATTTTCCCTTGTCATTTTCATAAGCCATGTGTTTGTAATATGAACTGTTCTATCAATCAATTGACTAAGAGTGTTTCATGCTCTTAGTCAGGTGGTTTTTTCCCTTCATCCGAAGGGTTTTCCACTCCAAATCGATGTGCCTAGTTTTTTCTTTCATATTTAATCATTTCCCCCATTTAAACAAATATAAACCGAGTTCGTTTTATTGCGAACTGGACGACTGTTGGTACCCCTGTTTTTCTAACCACAACAATATTGAATCCTAAATCTATGTTAAAAAATCATAAAGTCTAAAATTATTTAAATTGTGATTTTTTTATGGATTGAACGTACATAATATTGTATATTAAGGTGATAGATTCACGATTTTGAACATATAATATATAAGATCGATGAAAACCCTTAAATTGGGTACAATGAGGAGCCTAGGCTCATGAGAAAATCAAATTGTCGAGTCGTTAAGTGTTGGATCGATCCTCGTTGACATTGGTTCGATCCTGACACATCACATATTAACCAAACTTAAGGAAAAAATTGGTATTCCAAGCGTAAGTTATTCGAAAGTTACATATTTTGATAGATATAATAACAGAAATGTATGAGAAGAGAAAGAAAAGTTGACCGTCTACCTTTATACAAAGAGATAGATTTATAGATTAAAATTACAAATTTTTAGTTTATAGTATTTTCAACCCGTTGGATTAATTCGTTGATGGGTCAAGAAAAATTCTCAACCAGTTCAACCAACCCGTACGGATTGATGGATTCAACGGATTTGACCCGTAACCCGTTGAGTCTGACTCATGCACACCCATAGATCAAATGTAGAATAATGTAAAATAATATGACTGCTACGGTTGAAGGCGGGAGAAATGGCAAGCCAATATTACTCTCAGCACCATAATTTAGAGGTGTAAATTGTTGAGTATGGAAACGATAACCAACCATGCTCAAAAAAATGTTCAAAATATATCGTTCTTACATAAAATGTTCAAAAAAATGTTTAGAGGTGTAAAATTGTTACTTATGACCTTAAGAATATTTTTTGGTGGTACAAATTATAATATAACAAACATTTGTACTCCATAGTTTTAAATTTCTATAAATACACATTGAATTAAAATAAAAACACATATACAATTAAACAAACTGTATTAAATTAACAAAAATCACAAACAATTTAGTTAAATATTTGTCTTTTCATACTTGAGAAAATTGAATAAATAAAAGAGAATGCCAAAATAAATTGTTAGACAAAGAAAAAAGATGTTATATTTAGAATTCCAAAATTTGAAAATGACATAATAATATAATATATAAATCCTAAACGTTATAATGTATTAATAAATATCATATTCCAATTAAATATTTACGATATCCAAAATTCTTTTGCACATTCCTAATAAAAATGAACACATATTAAACAAAATTATTACACGTATTAAATTTATACCACATGATATATTTTAAATTATGATCGTTACTTCAACGGACCGATTTCACGGGTTGGATGATGACGCTACTCAGTAAAAAGGGTACAGAAATGAAAGCCTAAAAGTACAAATTTCTATAACATTACATTTCACACAGTTGACTGATTCCTACATAAATTATACTAATTCCCGTTGAAGTAAAAAATGTACCTTTAATCAAGCCTTCATATCTTTCTTCTCAGTATCATCCTCTTCCTCATCAGCATCTGCTAGTTTCGTTAGCTCGTCTTGAATCATCGTCTTTATGTCCACTTTCCTTGATGTTAGATCGGTATCAAACCGTTTCGCTGAAAGGCAGAATGATTCAAGAGTAAGGAGAATAATAACAGGAACAAACGAAGACGAGAACTCACCAAGAACCTTCAGAATATCAGTGAAGGTAGCCTGCAAATTGGAATTTCACAAGTTGTACAGATCAAAGAAACTAGACAATCTATTGAATAACCAAAATGCATCAAAATATTGACTTCTTTCAGCCAAAATAATAAATTAGAGAAAATGATATCTCTAGTCCCAAAACTTTTAGATTTTCACAAATTTAATCCTCCAAGTTTGCAGCATTCGACAAATCAGATCCCTAAAGTTGTAAATAAATCAAAAACTGAAAACTTTGGCGATCAAGTATATACACATACTAAACTTTGGATAGTAGTTTTGCTAAAACTTATAAATATAGGGACCGGTTCTACAATTTTCATACTTTTGGATCA
Source organism: Utricularia reniformis (assembly GCA_009725065.1). NCBI lineage: Eukaryota > Viridiplantae > Streptophyta > Magnoliopsida > Lamiales > Lentibulariaceae > Utricularia > Utricularia reniformis. The sequence continues at coordinate 160,631 of RWGZ01001150.1, read as the reverse complement.
CAATTGCCTAAATTTTAAAACTTTAGGGACCAAAATTGACAAATATATGGAACCATGGGGATCAAATTTGCATCTCACCCAATAAATAATACCGACTTTTCTAAGTTGCATCGGATTGAATGCAAATAGAACATGATTATGATACTCACCGTGTTGAAGTCGACTTCTTTGAGAATTTCACAGATAGCTTTGTTTAACTCAACATCACTTGGCCTTAATTTCTCCTCAATCCTATCCTTAGCCTTCAAAACCTTCTTTCCTGCAGTGAGTAAATTCGCATCAATCTCAGAATCCCAGCTCAGATTTGATACCAAAAATACGGGAATGTGAATGTGAATTTCATAGCATAGAAGTTTAAAAAACAACATGATCATGAATTTTGCAATGAAATGGAGGTTTGTAAATCTAACCAGTACTCTCATATGTGTCTCGCTTTATTGGAGTAGATGACTTCTTGATTGTAGTGTCTTTCTTCTTACTAGAAGATGTCTTGGGTGTTGTCTCTAGGCTGTTCTTTGATTTTGCTGATGTATTTTTCTTTGAAACTTCTTTTTCGACTGACTTGTTTTTGGGAGTAACTTTTACAACAGCTGATTTTTTCTTTCCTTTTTTCTCATAATCTTCCTGGGATTCATTTTTTCTCTCTTCGCTTTCAGCTTGTTCAGGCGTATCATCCTCTGATTTTCCGAGAACTCTGTCTACATTTTCCTCTTCTTCTTTCTGTCTTGAGACATCATCAAACTCAGAATGCATGCGTTTGTCTTGTTCATCCTTTTTAGATGAGCTCTTGACCTTCTCTTGACTCTGGAAAGGGGAAGCATTAAAAGTGTAAATGTCAACATTTATGTATGCTATCTTAAAACCCTTCGTGCGGACACATACAAAAATACACAGCTTCTATATGAGAAAAGAATTTACTTGACCATGTTTAGAAGAACCAAATAACAAGTTATCATCTGATGGCTACTTGACATAAACTGTGGATTAGATCAAGTTGAAATTTGGGAATTTCATTTTCATTAAACCTTATTATTCCATATAATTCCTTTTTATTTCAAAATAAATGAGATCTTACGTCAAACGACCTAAAAAAGTACCTTAGAGGAGCTTTTTGATGGTGTAGTACTTTCTGCAGAAGGTTTGCTAACCCTCTTTCGCTTTTTACCCTCGCTTGACTGGTTATTAGTGATGAAATGCATCTAAGTTAATAAAAACCAAGGGATAAGTTTTTAAGTAATAAGCACTAAAAGAAACAGAAAGAACCTGTTCCTTTTTGGCATGCAACTCAGAAGTTGTTGCATGAGGTTTCAGCAGAAAATCAACCAACTTAGTAATTATATCTTCCTGTGAAAAAAAATCTAGTGAAAATGTAATTTTTGGACCGCAACACAAAAGAAAAACTCGACAAACCTTCCGAGTCTGGGCCTTTGAAATTTGGATGTCAAGGACATCACAGAATTCCACAAGCTTCTCTTTAACACACTTGTCCAATTTTTCTTTGACTTTAGCAATTTGCTTGTCCTGAGTCCAATTGCATTGAAAGCATATATTTTGTCATGGACAAGCAATATAACATAAAAATAGATATGACTAAACATTACTATATCCCGTGTTTCTCTTACCTCGTCATCAAGCCAAACGAATCCAGAAAACATTGACATATTGCTTTTTACTTGAGCAGACTATAACACAAATAATCAAATAAGCAGCATCATTATATTAAAGAAGTTTCAATGGTGCAAGTTGATTGGTTTTACCTTTGCCCTCCTTCCAAAAATAATTGTGTGCAGCAATCTGAACGTATCTTCTGTTTTCTTTCTAGATAATTTGTAGGCAACTGATGATTCAAAAAATAAAAAGCAAAAATTATTCATAAATAGCACGATCCATCAGATTTTTCTAAACATTGGATTCATTAAAAAAATTTCAAAGAACTTGAGTACTGAAGAGAGTCAATTAAAGAAGCACGAGACAAAGAAAAACAGCAAAAGAAATAAGTAAAGTGACTGGTATAGTACTCACCATTTGGGATATTCTTCAGAGCAGTCCCTCGTCCCTGAAAAAAATTTTGGAATAAAATTATAACATGTAGAATTCTAGCTTTATAATACAAGGCATGTATAGAAGGAAAAAGCTGGTACCTTTTCAACATGAAAATCTTTCCCAGAATTCTTTTCGACCAACGCTACCAATCTTTCCACAGATTTGCGCTCACGGACAGGACGATTGAATGAAGTGGCAGCTGGAGTAAGGGATCCCTCCTTATCTGAGGAGATATTAAGTGCATTATTCTTTTTCTCCAGCGGTGTTAGTTGTTCGTTCGCATTTTCTTCCTCCTCTCCACTGTCTTGGGCATGAGGGAATTGTTTAGATGCAGTACTAATACTTTTCCTCTGACGCTTCTTTGATCCTTTCCCTTTACTAGGCTTTTCTGAATTTTCTTTATCAGCTTGATCTTCAAGGGCTTCCTCGTCATCATTTTTCTTGCCGTTATTGGCACATATCTCCTCAGCCATAATCACATCTTCTAATTTCTCAACTTCTCCTTCCTTTCCTTTATTAACTGTGTCGTCTTCCACGACATTTTCATGTTCGATATGTGCTTCAGTTTCATTATCCTTGTCATTCTTCCCATCCTCCCTATCAACTTGCATATCATCTGTGGCATGTTTCACCTCTTTCTCTTCAGTTACATTCTGAGTTTTTCCATCTACTTCTTCTTCAGCCTTTTCATCTACAGAAATCCCATTTTTCTCGTTCTCTGGCTCCCCAAGCCTTACATTACCCTCATCCATAACAGAGACAACCGAATTTCCCTAATATATAAAACGACTGGTGAGAATTATGTCTAAGTATACTTCAATATCACAAATAGGAAATGGAGAATATATATACAAGATTTCAACAAAATAGTCAGTCTTTAAACTGAAGTAATCAAATCACATACATAAAGTTTTTGTGGGGGATCACCTTTAAGCAAATAATAAGACTTCATATCTAACACATCTACAGAAATATAAAAAAAATCATACCAAAAGGAAAATCCAAACACAAGAACCTTAATTTCCCGAAGATAAGACAGAGCCATAACTCCCAACTGCATAAATTATAAATTTAAAATAAATAAAAAAACATAGAGAAAAACAAGAGCACAGTTTCGGGAACCAGTCAATTGGGGGGAAGAAGTGAAGACAAACTTACAGAAGATAAAGAAGCTCAAACTTCAGAATAGAACAAGACAAGCTTCTTTCGAATTCCACTTTTCTCTCTCCCTAAAATTTTTAGTCTCCATGGCATGGGCTGACTCGAAAACGGGTTTTAAACCGATTATTAAAGATCAACGGCAAGGATCGATTTTGGGCATTAACATTGGAATTCACGGACGGAATTCTACTAGCCAATGACGTGGACCGCTCAGCCGTCGTCCCCGTCATTGGGCGGGCTTTCATGGGCCTTCCTTCTTATCCAGAACGAATATGGTTTTACTTTCCGATGATTCTGGTAACAATATTACAAAAAAAAAATAACTAGTTTTCTCAATATCTGAATTGCAGGATTGCGAGATCGGAATCAAAACACATATAAACAGATTCATCCAAAAGAGAAGACAATACAATACGATTGAAATACTTATACGAATTTTGATATAAGGAAGACAATTATGTATGTATACCTTTTCAATAGCCGGTCATATTGTGCCATTGGCGTCGAACTGATGCCGGGATACAGAATAAGAGTTCATTGAATCACGATTCTCAAGTACTGATCAAATTCTAATGCAATCAACATCAACACACTGAATGAAAATTATCGTAATTCACCAATTGAGATTTCTTGAAATTTCAAAACCAAATTCGAGACGCATCTATCACTATAGTTCAACAAACGTTCAAAGGAATGATACCGAGAAAGTAAATTCCGAAAATTAAAGCGCATCAACGGATTGATTCCGATCTGAGGAGTATTCACGGCGGCGGCGACAAGTCCAATTCCGAGATTCCTCATATCAAAATAATCTTATAGATTCTAAAATGAAAAATTGACGTACAGTAGCAGCGCTTCGGCCATCATCTCCACCGAAGCCATCCCAGAGAAACAGTTTCATCAGCGATCGAATCAGGCCCATTTAAAAGCCCATGATGATACTTCAATTATAAGTAGCTATTTTTTTCGAAAAGAATGTAAATTTTTATACACGTGGCAGGAAATCATTTGTTGAGAATGTTTTTCTAGAAAAGATAATGATTAAGGAGTGTTTTGTTGTTTATTCTATAATTATATATATTAATAAAACTGGGATAATATTATTTTTGTAATTTTAAAATGAACTCAGTTTCATTTCATGACTTAAAATTGACCGTTATAAAGTTTAAATCCCTCATTAATTACACAACGACTGTCCGTGTATCAAGTTGCATTATTTATTTATTAAAAATCTCATTTTAGAGTGTATTATCTTGAAATTAAACTTCTAAAGATTCGTTACTCATCTTTAGACCACAAAAACGAGAGGTGGAATGAATTGTTGGATCGGATAAGAAGTCTGATTTTGTCCAGCCCAATACAGAATTGTCAAGAGTCCCTGGGCCAAGGGAAGAAAGAATTCAGCAGCCCAATAAAGGCAGTTGCAAGAAATTGTCATTCATGCACTAATACATGATCACACGATGTAGATTGAGGTGAAAGTGGCTGAAGAAGATAAAAGCAGTATAAAATATGTGAAGATGATATACGAAGATAGACAAGTGGATACAAAAGAAGACGATCAAAGAAAAGGCGGAAATTACCGGATTAAAGGCAGCAGTGACTGTGTTGGTAAAAGTCGAATTCTTGTTCATCATTTGTATCTGATACATTCAAAGTGTGGATAGTAAATTAGACCCGGAGAGTGGTCTCGTGGTTTTTTCCAGGAATCACCTGGTTTTCCACGTAAAGTTTTTGCGTTCCTCAAACTTATATCACAACGTAAAACTGCAGGGAATGAAGTCTAAACACAATTGATAACATAAAACTTATCTGATTTGTAGACTAAGTTATTATCCTTTCATGAAATACACATAAATGTTGTATAAGAAACTCGAGAACGGATAAAATCACTAATCAAAATTTGATCAATCCACTATCACAATGAATCACATGAGTAAAACTTCCAAAAAATTATCGAGTTATTGAACAACAAAAAAACAATACAATTCAACAACAAATGTTATATATGCAAATCTTTACAATTTTACTGTGCATTTGTCTCATCTCTCTCGTGCATTCACTCTTTGTGGTACCTTTACCATTGAAGTCATATATATGGACAAGGGATGTGCTTTACGGTTACAAAACTCATTTTTTCTCCCTCAATTTTGTCTCACATTGATTAAAGAAGTGAGATTAATTATGTTTATAATAATGAGAATGTCATCACATAATGGTTTGATCAAATATTTTAAAATGTGATTTTCTCCTTTTAATCTCGTTCTTTCATATTCTCTTGTTATAATTTAGACTATAGACTCTATAATTCCAACACCCTCTTTTCATACTTAATTTGGTATCAATATTTCAGTTAGCAGTTGAGGTAATGTTACTGATGTCTTCATTTGTTATTAATCTATACCAAATGCAATGTTTTAAAAACCGATATCGATCGATATACCAGAAAAGTTTATGGTATCAGTATACCGGATATATCTGGTATACTAGATATGTATCGGAATAATAAAATAAATCAAATTATTAACCTAGAAAAAATGCACAACTATGTCACTATTCTCAATTTATATTTTTCATAATTTAAAAAAATAAAAATTATAAAGCTTCATTTATCTTTTTTCTAAATTCAACAATTTACATCTGATTCAAATTCGTACTATCCAATATTTTATCAAATACAGATTGATTGGTACGTTCGAAATTTTCGATATATCGAAAATTTAAAATAGTAACATGATGAACATAATGATGATTTATCGATTTCGAAAATATCGTCCCCTTGATGGCAATCACATTCTTCATAAATAAAAAAGTAAGTTAAAATACGTCATAAATTAGCAAAATTAAATTAAAAAATTAAATAAAAAAGTAATAAATGCGATATGAATTGACTAATTTTTTCAAATGGTTGAAATTTGCAGCGTATTTGTGTCAACTTAAATTGTATTTCAATCGTTTTTCAAAGGGACTTGGGGAACCAGACGGCGATGGCGAATCACTTGGAAAATCTGGTTGAATCGATAAAATCGAAAGTGCGATCGCTTAAGAAATCGAAGAAAAAGAAGCCGTACGTGAAAATAGAGAAAACGGCGAGCGTTAGATTCGAGATTCGGAGCCGTAAGGCGCGGCAGCTAATCGACGAGACTCTCAAGGTCGCTGATAGCCCAGGCAAGAAACAGCTCTTCTAGATTTCTGGTTTTCAATCCCCGTTTACAGGGAAATTGTAGTGTGCCGTACATGTTTTCACTCAAAGTAAAGTAAATAAAAGAATGAATGACCTAGGCTTTCAAATGACGTACGGTTTGTATTATATTTTTATATTATATCCCTAAATAATTAAGTCAATCTTTCAAATTACAAAATTTGTACCGATTTATTGACTAAATAAGTACATAGCAAATATTCAAACAAATCAATATGTACTTATAAGGGCATCTTCAATAATGCGTGTATAGACCGTTTATTCTATTTATACAAGTCTATTTTATCTCTCTCAATATCATTATTTCAAAGCTTGATTCGAGAGCTATAAATTGAACGATGCGAAGGGACTCAAAAAATGTCATTTTAGACTTTCCGTCATTTTTACTTTATACAATATTGGATATTGTAGTAAAATAATTTATAACATATATTTCTAGTGATAGGCATGGGGACAATTTATTCTCTATTTACATATCAGTTTTATCTCTCTCAACATCATTATTTCGAAGCCTGATTCTAGTGCTATAGATTTAAGTCATTTCAATGGACTTGGGTCATTTACTTTATACAATATTTGATGTTGCAGTAGAATAATCTCGAAAGTGGTTTATCCAAGTCACATATCAATAAAAATAAACCATATGTTTTCAAATACGATTGGTTTATTGAACCGAATTTTTTACCAAATCATCAAATCAATGAAATGGCTATTAAAATGAAGGAAAAATTGTGATACAAAAGAAAAATTGATACCCAAAGCATCATCACGAGTCGACGAAACTCTCTCATTTTCTTTTGAGCTTAAATCAAGTCCGAACGTGGACGATGTGTGCAGTAATATATGGGCCTGGGCCATTAAGCCCATTATGGATGGCCCATTTACTTTTAATGTAATACACAAAATACATAAAATAAAATAGTATATGAATATGATCACGAATATTATCATAAGAATTACGCAAAAATTATTACTATAGTTAGGTCCCTAACGAAACCATACAGTAAGATAAATAAATGTCATAAATCATAACCATGTGACGCCCAAATTTGATTCTATTATCTACTGAGCAAACCCTAATTCCTTATAATTAAAATCATTACGAGTAACCGACCTGCTCCGTTTCGCATGCGACGAAATCGAGCAATTCGCCGCCGTAAACTTCGCCGTCCGGTGTAGAAAGTCTGCCTAAAACAACAATGGTGATGAGAAACATGGCCGTGGAGACAACAAGGGGCCAGAAATACTGTAAAATGGAGATGAAACTCGGCGCGATGTAGCAGAGGAAGAAGATTAAGATTGCGGAAGCGAAAATGAAGATGATTTGGAGCTTGAATTTGAGAAGCTTTTCTCGGATTTCCATGGCGGATATCAGACAACTCATCTATGATGATTTGTCTTCCAGTCTGCAAAGATTCTCTGATGCAAAAAAAGAATACTTCGGGCCATGGCCCTTTTAATTTGAGTGGATGAAACGTCATTTCCTAATTTGCCCTTCAATTTGTACTAAACTACAGCAAAGTATAGCCTCTTCATTTTCATTATTTCTATAATTTTGATAATCCTCAAAATATGTTAAAAATAAATAATGTTATTCTTTTGTAAAGTTTGACAATATTAGTATTGAAGTTAAATTTGTATGTCAAATTGATGTACAATATTTTTTTATTTTAACAAATGAGAAAATGAAACCCGTAATCTCTCAACTTTGATTGATAAATTTATTTTCCAAAATTTTTTTAGCATATGAAGGGTGTGTTCTGTACCATTCTTGTTTATGTTTTCTTATTTAGAAAATAGAAATTATAGAAATTGTAGAACATATACTATTTTTTATTCTACTTTTTAATAAGTAAAATTTCTACTTCTCAATTTTATAATTACAAATAAAAAATAACATAAATCTTATTTTTAATTTTAATTATACTTCTAGTTTTTTAAATGACTAAAATTATTTATCTTTTTTATACAATTTTTGACATTTGAAGTTTGAAGACAAACTTTATGCAATGTATGAGAGAATCATCATAAATCACAATATTTTCATACCAAATGGTATGCCGTCAAATACCAGGCCTTCATCGGTATTTTTTTTGTACCGTCGGGTACCGGGTATTAGGGTCGATTTCCGATTTTTTTCGGGTTCGATCCTAAAAAACTATATGAAAATTATTTTTTAAAAAAATAAAATCTGATACCGACCGGTATACAGAAGGTATATCGATCGTATCGCTCCAGGCTGATATGGAATTCCAGACCAGTATGAAAATATTGATAAATTCAACATTTGCATCATATATCCAACACTGCATTTTTGTATAAGTTTATAGAAACATAATGATTAAGACGAAAATAGATAAGATTATTATTTCAATATATGTTTATTGAGAAATTAGGGTTTAGGCGATGCAAAGTTGTGTTATTATCTTGATGATAATCTTGTTGAATATCATATTTTGTGGAAATTAGGTAAAGTTTCGATTAATATTTTATTATTCACTAAATCTAAGGATGGGAAAATAATTTGATTAACGCATAAATTATCATTCTGTTTATACAACGGAACACTTATCTATTTATATTCATTATTTGTGCATTCTATAAATATTGCAGAACATTTCATTATTTATATTTGTATTTCTGTTTGTGTTTTTTTTATTTTTCTACATAAACTACTTTTCAGAATTTATGCATAACACACCCAAAGTCTTTAAACATTAAAATTCTCTAGTATTCGTTACCAAAGTTGATAAAGTCATGCAAATTTGATCCAAAAGTTCAAAATTAATTCTCAAATTTGAATATGACAAAACATGTTCTAATAATTTACACATAATGGCAAAACTAGTTAATTTGACAAAATTAGTCATGTAATTTTTCGTTAAGTTAAGTAACAATATAAATGTCTTACCTCTTATTTTTCTATGATCCAATGTGCTTTAATTTGTGTCTTCATATCTACGAAGTGCGATGGGCACAAATCAACACATGTGTGTCAGCGACTAATTTTACCATTTACTTATGTTTATGGGGATTGATTGTGTCAATTTTTTTTGAGGGACTTTAATTGTAAAAATTCAAAAAACTTGAGGACAAATTTTTCCACAGTAATTGAACAATGAGAACTACTTTTGTCAAAGGCAAAATACGAGCACAATTTTTGTTTATACAAAACTTTAGGGATTATAATTGACACAATTATAAAATTTTATGGATTAAATTAATCCAATCGTGAAACTGATGAAATCATTTTTGCGTATCCCCATAAAAAATGAATTCTCGACACTAATTTCAAACATTAGAGGGTCAATTTTGATTGATTTTGAAAAAATTGAATATCAATATCGTAAAAAATACAAAGTTTATTAAAGAAAAATACTAAAACAAAGATGAGAGATAAATATTTGTACCAAATTTTGAGGATAATTCTTGTTTTAAAATTTGATGGAATAAAAAATCTATAATAAAATAAATGATAGCCTTTTTCTTTATAAATATACTTTAATTTAAATTATGAAATTTTTGAAAATTCATTTATGTCATAAATATGAGAAATAGTAAATTAAATTATTAATTAATTTTGTAAAGAAGGGGGATTGGTGAAGTAGTGTGCGTGGACGACTAGTCTACAGCTGGAGTCGGTGCCGGTGACTTGACTACTTCACTTTTTCTTCTTTTTATCTCCCAATTATTTCTCTATTACAATAAGCTCTTACTTCCCTTTTTCGCTCTTCATTCTCTTATCCCTCCCACCAATCGCCTCTTTATCAGGATTCATGTCGGTAGGTCATCAACTTTATTTTTTCTCTTTTTTGAACGTCTTTAGAAGCTTTTTTCGATTGAATATGTGATTTTTGTATGTTCTTTGTGTTTTTTGTTTCGTGGGTGTGGAAATTGAATCTATTATTGGGTAGTGAGTTGGGTGTATTGGGATTGGATGCTCCAATCAGTATACTTTATGGATGAATAAGTATATCAACCTGAGGAATTGAAGTTCCTTCGAAAGACTAACTTTTATCATAATTACATCTAACAATAGTGATGTTGTTGAAATAATGTATTGTGTAAATAGAAATATTCTAGAAGTGATATCATTATTAATTGGTTTGGCTCAAGCCTTTTTGATTCACTTCTTTTATGCACCGGACTATATTGATACTTTTCCGGTCTATTGAATCTTGAATTTCTATATGGTATCGGAGCTCCAAGGTGGGTTTCGGGTTGGTTTGTATCGGTTTAGATGAAAAAAAAACTCTGGTAAAAAAGCGTATAGGACTTAAGTGACAAAATAGATCTACCTATTATTCGAGAACTACCGAGTGTATTGAAGCAAGTTTGAATCGGACCAAGGTCCATTCGACTTGAGGGGGAGTGTTGAAATAATGTCCCAAATCGATTGTGGAAACATAAATATTGTAGTTTATATGAGAAGTGATATAATGAATAATTGGTTTGACCCAAACCTTTTCAATGTGTTTCACTTCTCTTATGGATTGGATTACAATGACATTCTTTCGACCTATTGAATCCTGATTTTCTACTGTATGATGGAGTTTTTGGTAAGAAATTGAAATTGTTCTATGTAGGAATGAGAAATTGGACTGAATGGGCTTTGTTTTCTAAAGGATTCTTCTATGAAATTTTCTTAATGCTCATTTTAGAGGCCTTTAACTAGTGATTTTTGTATGAGATTAGTGTGTATCATATGAATACAGGAAAAGGGAAAACCATTACCAAAATTTGGGGAATGGGATGTTAATAATCCTGCTTCAGCAGAGGGATTTACAGCGATATTTACGAAAGCCCGTAATGAGAAAAAGACGGGTGGAGATCCAGATCCTTCTGGAAAGGATGATCCAGATAGAAATCATGGAATGGAACCTCCAAAACCTCACAAAGTAAGTTCCTCATTCATTTATTTATTTATTTATCAATTACTTTTATAACATGACTTTGGTGATTATTTTTGAAAAAAGCATATGATTAATTGATTATATGAAGTGTTGGGATTTCTATGAATTCTGTCTTTGCTGGCTTGAGCTGTATTTGTCTGAATAATTTTTTGTTGGTATTTAAACCTTTGATGGGGTGATTTATCAGTGCATGCTGGCATTGTTTCTTTGTTCATTTAATAAACGTATATCGAATATCGTTGAATACGATCCAAATCTGTGATACCAATCCAGTTTCTTTGTTTTCTGAATTCTGAATCCGTTTCAATCACGAATCACTACTTTTTTTATCCATTTTGTTTGATAAAAATGAGAAAATAGCGTGTTTGGTCTCCAAAATTTGGTGATTTTGGCATATTTGGTCCCCAAAATGTTATTTGATATTTGTAGTCTCCATACTTTGATAGTTTTGGCAAAAGTAGTCTCATGGTTTCCAAAATTTGGCAAATTTGGTCCACATGTGGTAAAATTAGTCCCCAAAATTTGATAACCAATTTCGCCATATAAATTAAACTTTGAGGACTAGATTTGCAAAAATTTACAAAGTATGAGGATTAGTTTTGCCTTCAAAAAACTTTGAGAACTAAATTTGTCAAAATGAAAAAGTTTGAAGATCAAATTTGTTAAATCATATAAACTCTGGGACCTTAAATGCTATTCGCCCGATAAAAATACTTGTACAGTTTTCTGCTACCATAAACTGCTGTTGTTATCGATTTGGCTTGTACCGGACTAAAAATTGCGGGAAAAATGAAGAATGTTTTGCTTCCTTTACTCATTGCTCTGCTTCTTTATATCAAACGAACTGGTAAAAGAATACAATGTCGAATATATATTGCGAGATTTACCTGATCCGATTTGTATGCAGAAAAAATGGATTTGCTGCATTTAGAGTCAGTCATTCAAAATGCAGAGGCAATCTTATTTGCCACATGTAAAACCAGATAAGTGATGTAAAAATCTGTTGTTTTTCTGTATGAAAATGCTGAAGGCACTTAATTTCTGTGTTTATTTGAATGGTTTGTTATGTTTTTGTATGGATTATAAAAGTGATTGTGATATTTTGTAAATTTCTCATTCCCTTGTACCATATTGGATTTGCTAACTTTGTGTATTGGTCTAACTCTACACTTTTTACCAAATTATTTTAATAATTTTATTCCATGCCCGTCGTGATACCGATGCCTTTACGAAAATTGTTAAATCATCAAAAATAATGGTATTGTTTGGAAACCCAGTCCACCGTCCGGTGCGGTATACGTACCGTAGTTGTATTCTATTTTAACTAAATATCATTAATAAATGCGTTCGTGCGACCGTAGAAAACAACGGTGAATTAACAGTTGGTTTAATCCAACGATCACTAGAACGTACCTGATAAATGTTAATTTTATCATTGATAAATTATAGTTCGTTTTTTTAAAAAAATAATTTTGATCAATAACTTCTTATATTCTACCAATTATATATTTAAATTATAAAAAAATATATAATAATTTAAAAATGTAATTTTGACGTAACGAATTTATCATAAAATAATATGAAATATAATTTTTAATTTATAAACAATTATTTAAAAATAAAGACAAAAAGTTATTTTATGACATTATGATCACTGCACCGCTGTTTCAAAAACAGTTTCTTTAAATCACAATCAATTCACCTCACAGCACAGTACAATAATCTTGTCTCACCATTATTTATCAAACGTTATTCCAAATGTGCACAATATGGAATATTGATCGATGTCATTAGTTTTTATCTAAGTTGTTCGAAACTTTATTTTAAATAAATCATTTTTCGTGTATTATAATTAAGCTTTCAAACATAAGCTTTAATTTAAACATTCCTATTAATTAAATTAAATAATTTTTTTCTCAGACTTTTATTTTTTCAATCTTCTATTCTAATTTTACTTTTACCGATATTAGTTGATATTTATATATATTATTATAATGTGTTATTCTATTTACTTAAAGGGTGAAATGCAAATTGGATCCGTCAATTTCATGGCTTTTAATAATTTTGTGGGCTGTGATTGTGGTAAAATACGTCCTTAAATTTTGTATTTTTTATAAAATAAGTTATCAAAGTTTATTGTATATGACATAATTGGTTTCGAACTATTTCAATTTTAATAATTGAGATATTCAATCAAAATCAAATTTCATAAATCAATGGGTTTGTTTGGTTCAACTTTTTAAAATTGCGGTGTGGTGAGGTGTGGTGAAATATGACGATCGTGATTTTAAGTATGTTTGATAAAATTACTATATTATGATCGTTATTTATATAAAAAATATTAATATACCCTTATATATATAAAATAATTAATATAGTTATATTATAATTAATAGAAGTAAGGGTAAATGAGTCTTTTCCAAAATCACGATGAGGTCACAGCTGGTTTTAACAGCTGTGATAATATCGTGATTTTTTAACGATTATCATATCGCAATTAACCTTATGTTTTGTGCGCATCAAAAAAATCACGATTTCAACATCTCACCGCACCTCACCGCTGTTTTAATTGGGGTACCAAACAAACCCAATTTTGGCACTTTGAGAAGTTGATTTACCAAAATTTGTAAGTTTGGAGGTATAAATTTGCCAAAACCTTAATAATTTGAGTCTAAATATGCAATTACAATTTATATGGAATAAATTTGTCAAAATGACGAAAATTTGAGAATTGAAGGTGCCCTTCTCTTTTTTAAAAATCTTTACAATATTTCATAAATTAAAACTTTTCTGCTTAAGCTTTGATTGATACCAAAATGCTGATTAAATTAATTTATGATTTATTTCTTTACATATGATTTAAAAATATATGATAATGAATTTTATCAATATACCCTTATATTGATACCATTTGTTTTGATTGATATTAAAATATTTGTTAAAAATACTATATGAATCATTTAAAACACATGTTTTATCATTAATGATATTATTATGTTGAATAAATAATCATTTTATTTAAACAAAAATGGAGGTCATTATTATCAGTGTTTTAGAGTAGTTCAATAAAAGTCGACTATAAAGTTTACTATGCATTAAATTGGTTCAATAATTTAATGATAGCAAAGTTTTTTAATAATTTAATTTTTTACATATTTTATTATTCCAACAAATTATTCTTTGGTTGGGTGAGGAAGAGTTTTTTAAGAAGTCTAGGAGTGTGAGACACTTAAATAAATTGTAAGTCACTGATTTTTTTAAAAAATCATTAATAACAGTGATTCCGATCGTTTCAACAAAATAACAGTGATTGACGTGTGAGCAACTCTTTTTATTTTTTTATTTTAGAGTCTAACCCGGTTTCTGTTAAACCGAAAACCGGGCTAGTCTTTTTAATTTATTTTTTTAAAATATAATTTGGTTTCTACCATAATAGAAATCGAGCTAGTCTTTTCTATAAATATAAAAAAAAATATTAGAACTCGATTTCTATAGTTATAGAAATCGAATTGAACTTAAATTATTTCATTTCGTCCTCCATCGTTGCACTTAAAGTATGTCATTTTGCCCGGGTGAGGAAAGCTGCGCCGCCGCTTCTATCGAGAGATTGAGCGACGAGTCACCCAATAATAAATCACCACGTGGGCAACTATAATTTATTTCCCAATTGGACCAACGCATGAAAAACGGCCCACGTTAACCTCACAAATTTATTAAATTTAATTAATGCTTCTTTTTTATCTTTTTATTTAATATCTTAAAAATTAATGAATGTAAATAATTTAAATTATTTTACATTTATATATTGTCAATTGCTCATAATAATTCAACGTTTCACATAAAATATTTAAATAATTAGAAAATAAATGAATATTATACTTTAGGTCAATTATTAATATTATATAAATATAATAAACCTAAAGTTACGGTAGTGGTAATAATATTCTTGCTTTAAATTGGAGAATTTGTAAATTGTAAGAAAGGGAAAATGTGATTAATATTTTTAAAATAATATTATACATTACACATAAAAAAGAATTTAAGAAATGTAGTTAAATAAAAGAAAAATCTTGAGTGATAGCGATGGCGATGGCCATGTCCATGGACTCCGTGTTCAGTCTGCTTCTTCTTGGCCGGTTCTCTTTGCTGACTTGTAGCAGCCTTCCTCTTCCTTTAAGAGTTGAATTATTCGTTCTTCATTCATTTATATAAAAATCATTAACAATTTTCGATCTGTTTTTCGTGCCCTTCTTCGTAAACGATGAACAGTGTTCAGAAAGCGAAAAGAGAGCACTTTCTTTCCCTACTTTGAGATAATTTTGTTGGGTAAAAGAATCTTAGCACTTCTTTGAGGCCGAGTCTTGCTTTTTAGGTACGAAAAAGTGCTTGACTTTTTCTAGTGAACGATTCAATGATTCTTGTGTGTGATCATGGGTTTTTCTTTTCAAGATTTGGGGGGTCCCTAATGATTTCTGGGTCATATGTTAATTTTTTCAGATTGTTTCAGGTATGAAATCATATGGGATCCCTGATAATTTAAGTAATTTCTTGTTCATGTTGCCGCAGGATCTTGAAAAGCGAATTTAAGTATTAAAATTCTCTAACAGGCGAAAATTTAGGGTTATTATATTGATCTATGGGCTCTCTTGTATCTTTTTTTATTGGTATTTTTATGCTTTCTTTGTTGTAGTAGAATCTTCAAGAAATGGTCATTATGTTATTGCTTTATCTGGATTTTGATCTATAAATTCTCAAAGATTGTCGAGGGAATGAATTTGGTATTGTTACTTGACTAGATTCTTTAGTTATTTGTTTCCTATTTTTTTGCAGATTTGAGTGTTGTTCGATCAAGAAGTTATGGTTGCAAAAGATTATAAAAAAACGAAAGGATCGGGTAAACCCGAAGTGGGAGAGATCGATACGAGTGCACCATTTCAATCTGTTAAAGATGCTGTTACATTATTCGGAGAAGCCGCTTTTTCGGGGGAGAAGCCGATTATCAAGAAGACGAAAGCATATTCCGCAGAGGTGATGGTTCGAGTTTTCGTTTCACTCGAAATTGTATTGATTATGTGTTTATTTGCAGAGAGTTCTTGCTAAGGAAACACAGCTTCATTTGTCTGTTAAAGAGTTGAATAAGTTGAAAGATCAGCTGAAAAATGCAGAGACAACTAAAGCTCAAGCTCTTTTAGAGCTTGAGAAAGCTAAAAATACTGTTGATCTTTTGAATCAGAAGCTTAAAGTTACGAACGAATCGAAGAATTCGGGCATTCGGGATATTGAAATAGCTCAAGAGCAAGCTAGCAAATTTACCGAAGATAGTTCCGAGGGAAGTGATCGTTCGAAAAATGTCGAAACTCAAGGAGTTCAGTATGTTTCTACGATTGCTGAACTTCATGCAGTTAAACACGAGCTTCGGACAATTCGTCTTGATTACGATGCATCGATCAAAGCGAGAATGGCTTCCGGGAAGCAGGCTTTAGAATCCGAGAATGCTGTGAAAGAAATTTATGAGATATCTAAAGAAATCTCAAGTTCAAATGATTCTATAAAGTACATGAAGCTTGCAATTATGAAAGAAAAAGAGAATGAAGCTAAGTTTTGTGCTGAAAAGGAAGAGCAGAAGAATTTGCATAAAGCTAGACTCGAAGAATTGAAAACGAAGCTTGTCGGGTTGAAGCACGAATCTGATTCAGAGAAAGTAAGCATTTTGGAGAATCAACTAAACGAAGCCTCCTCGGAAATCGAAACTTTACTTAATGATATGGAAGTAACAAGAGCAATGGATCTTGATTCTGTTAATACGGTAGCTAAGGATCTAGACGATGCGAAGGAATCGTTAAGTAAAATATCAAAGGAGGAGAGCTCAGTGAGAAGTTTAGTCGAGGCACTTAAGTCCGAACTCGAATGTGTAAGAACAGAGCATGCCGAATCGAAGGAAAAGGAAGCGGATTTCGAATCAGCAGCAGGTAATCTTCATCTAAAGCTTTTGAAAGCTAAGTCTGAATTAGGTGATTCACTTGCTGAAGAAGACAAAGTGAGCGTAGCATCTGATGAACTTTTAGCTTCACTTACCGTTTTAGCTTCGGAAACTGAAAATGCGAAACGGGAAGCGAATGAAATGAAGAAAAAAGCCGAAGAAATGAAACTCGAAGCCGAAGCTCGAAAAACCGAACTAGAAGAAGCTGAAAGTAAACTAAGAGTAGTGATCATTGAAGCTGAAGAAGCAAAAATATCAGAAGCTAAAGCACTTGATCAAATCAAGAATCTATCAAACACCGAACGTCCCGTGACATCAAATCCCGGAACACAGATCACAATATCAAGAGATGAGTTCGATTCTCTAACCCGAAAAGTCGAGCAATCTGATAAACTAGCCGAGTTAAAAGTCGAAGCTGCGATAGCACAGATGGAAGCCGTAAAAGCAAGCGAAAACGAGGCTTTAAAGAGATTAGAAGCAATGCAGAAACAAATGGAACAAATGAATAATGCAACTAAAGAAGCACTTAAGAAAGCAGAGATGGCTGAGTCCGCTAGAAGAGCAGTTGAAGGAGAACTTAGAAGATGGCGTGAACAAGAACAAAGAAAAGCAGAAGAAATAGCGTCTCGTATATTCGAAGATACGGAGAAATCGTCTGAATTTTCTTCGTATAGTTACAAAGTTATGGCACAAGAGAAAGCAATGGAAACACGAAAGCTACATAAATCAAAGTCTTCATCAGTTAGTAAGAAAGCAATGATTCCACGCTTAAGCGTTGTGTTTCATAAGAAGAAGAATAAGCTTGAGGGAAGCTCTCCTTCTTATTTACCAGGTGAAAATCCCCTTTGGTGAGCTATTAAATCAGCATGATTTTCATTTCTTCTGTTTCTTTGTTTCATATTTGCTGCTGAGGTTAAGGCATAGTGTAAATTGCTGCTGACTTTAAAAGATTAGTAAAGTGTTGTTTCTTAGACTTTGTTACTTTTATACAATGCTTCTTGGAGACCGTTTGGTTTTTTAAGTTTCATTATTTTGCTATGTTGCACCAACTTGCAAGATTAGGAGTCCGAGGATGCGAGATTCGTTAATTTTTTACGAATTCAATTAAGGTGCAATAAGGATTCGTTTATTAAAATAATATAAATATATTATTTTCTTACAATTTACTCAATAATCCAATAATATTTCAAATTATTTCGATTATTAATATAATGAATTGTACAAAATTCACATAAATTAATTAAAATATATTTTTTTGATTTTTTTAAAAACATTACGGCACCTGGTACGCATCCCGTGTTCACCGAGTGGGCTAGGTTGCACGAATCCGAGCGAATGGTACAACCTAGTTATTTTGACAAATTTGATTAAAGTTTTAATATTTTGATAAATTTGATTCCTAATTAATTTGGTATTCATGGTTCTCATATTTTGATAATTCTGGTAAAACATTTTTTAATATTTCCAAAATTTGGTAAATTCGATCATGTGTGAAAAATTAGTCTCCAAAATATGAGTTCAACTTTTTCATACATTAAACTTACCAAAATTTACGAAATATTAAGATTAGATTTTCCAAAAAAAAGAAAGTTTAAAACTAATTTTACGATCAAATAACTTTGAAAATTAGTTTTACCAAAATTTGTCAAATCATACAAACTTTGAATTGATTATTAGTTTTGCCAAAAAAACAAAGTTTAAAAATAATTTTACATTCAAATAACTTTAAGTAGTTTTGCCAAAATTAATCAAATCATAAAAGCTTGGGATCGAGAATTAGTTTTACCAAAAAAGACTAGTTTATCTTCAAATAATTTGAGAACTAATTTTATAAAAATTTATCAAACGATACAAATTTTAGAGACCTTAAATATCATTTACCCAATAAACGGTGAAAATTACGAAAATGACCAATTACAACAATGAGTACAATAAAAAGGGAATTGTCCAAACATAAGACATCTTCCATTTCTGTTCAGAAACCAACAGATCACAAAAAAGCCACTAAAAGAAATCAAATTCAAGATAATTATCAGAGTTCTTAACAGTCGTCACCGGAGCTTTCACGGCCGCAGAAGGTGGCGCCGCAACAGCACCTTTCTCAAACTCAATAATTCTAGGAACCTCCGGCGGGCTAGCACAACGAATCAATGCCCAATTCACACCTTCAAAAAAAGGATGCTGCTTTATCTCAGTCGCACCTCGTTTATAAGCCAATCTATATTGCGCCTCTTTCACTAACAAACCTCTAATCAAATCCCGTGCAGCAAAACTCACCACCGGCGACTCAGGAAATCGCAGTGGCTGACCCACTACATTGAACAACGTCGCTCTATTCCCCGACCCCTTGAACGGAGTTTTACCGAACAGCAACTCGTACATAAAAATACCGAACGTCCACCAATCTACCGCACTGCCATGCCCTTCTCCTTTAATAATCTCTGGTGCTAAATATTCATGTGTGCCCACAAATGACATTGAACGAGCATCTGTTGGCTCAGCAATAAGCTCCGGTAATTGATTTACTTGACTAATGAATTCGTTCTTCGGTTTTTGTTCTTTCTTCGATTTCTTCGAAAAAAGACGTGGACCGAAGCATGTTGTTGGTAGAACACAAGATGGTTGAATGCATGAACTTGGTTGAACACAGTAATTAGTGCTGTTTTTCTTCATTGAATCAGTTTCGATTGATGCCGATTTTATCAGTGTCGGACTCACATTGCATCGAAGCGAAAGATCGAAATCCGATAACATAATATGCCCGTCTTCTCGAACCAATACATTTTCCGGCTTTAGATCACGGTACACAATCCCGAGCATGTGAAGATATTCTAAAGCAAGAAGAACCTCTGCAACATAAAACCTGCAACATAAACAAGAAAATATCGAACTTTTCGTCGAACAAAACAAATCGTAAATCCACGTACTTAACCGCTTGTTCATGAAAATGCTTCCCGGGTTGCTTTTGCCGAAGCGTATGAAGATCACCACCAGGACAAAACTCCATAACCAAGCATGAAAATTTCTCAGTTTCGAAATGAGAGTACAGAGTCGGGAGAAAAGGATGATCGAGACACTGTAATATTTCTCTTTCGACTTGAGCACGTAATAGTTTCTTTCGACCTGCGAGTGATGCTTTATCCATAACTTTCATAGCAAAATAACACTTTGCACCACATAATTCAGAGAGATAAACACTTCCAATATCTCCAGACCCCAACTTCTTCAAAAGTCGAAAATGTCTCAAGTCTAAAGCCCCTTCTTTCGTTCGAACTGCTTGTACTGCTTCCCAACGAATATCATTCGATTTATGGGGTTTGTTAGCACTGTTAGTTAAGCTACTACATGTACTCTCATCACTAATATCGGTGCTCGTACTTCCTCTACATAAACTGCTCTTCCCACTTTCAGCATAATCCACACGATCACCGTTCTTAACACTCGAACTTTTCTTCGTAACGAGTTTCGATCCATCATTCAGATTCTTGTTCTCCGATGTTTCGTTATTTTGATCAAGTGAAACCTCGAATGTCGGAGCAGGTTTCGGATTACTCGAATGTGAGCATGAAATTATATCTTTCTTTGACAAATGAGTGTCTTCTTCTGTACATTCTAATGTAAGTTTCTCAAATGTGTTAGTTTTTGCTTCCATTGAAACTTCTTTTAGAAGAGGCTCATTTTCCCTTTCCCTTTCCCTTTCGTATCGAATTCAACGAGAATCGGCCTGCAAGTGTTCGATTACACAAAAATGGAGGCACCCAAAAAGAAGCAATGAACATTTTGCACAAAATGTTGAAAAATTTGCAAGAAATTAGCTTCGCAGGCACACACAGAGATCGATTTAATACAAAAGATTCAATTTTTACCTAAAAAACCAGTCGCTTCACCGATATTTCAACACTCACGGAACTAAAACCCTAATCCTGCAGAAAACCAACACAAAATCACATCATAGAAGAAGATAAGCACAAAATTCAGTAGAAAAAAGAAGTAAAATAGACCAAGAAAAACACAGATCTTGGTCAGTGACCCACATCTTCTCTAAAAAACGAAGATCCATAAAAAACCCAAAAAGAAAAATCGCAATGGAAAATAAAACTTCATTAACATTTACATTTAAAATGCAAAAATAAAAAAGAAGCAAAACCCACCAAGAAATCAGCTTAAGGTTTCGAAATATCAACAATGGCGAAGAACCCAAAACCAGCAGAGAAAAAATCAGTAAAGAGTGATAGTACTCCTTTTTGTAACCCCAAAAAAACTAGTGGAGAGAAACATACGAAAAAGCAAGCAAAAAAGAAAAGGAAAAAAAAGGGTTTGAAAAACTAAGAAGTGGTGAAATGGTTAAGTTGATGCCCGTGACTGTGAAAGAGAAAAGCTTCAAGCTTTAAACAATGGAGTAACGTAAGACTTAAATGTTGAATAATTTCAATGAAATTTGTCCCAAATAATAACTCTACCTGTCCCTCATTCCAACCTCCCAACTTAGAATTCAGATTTAATTACGACAACAAGGCCCAAGATTAAGACAAATAAGAAACAGCTATGCAAATGAACAGTGTTATGAATGCCCGTGTCCTGTTCCTTCGACAAACGTGTCTTAATTTTCATACAACGAATGGCAAGTGCAGTTGATATTATTTATTACAAGAAAAGCAAATGAAATCAACAACTGCATTCACATGTAATGCCAAGTACAAAACACAATTCAAGTAATAAATTTTCCCCCAAGGATTCCATGTGAACCCAACCACATTTCCATTTTTTTACTATATATTTTTAAACTACCATTTAACCGTCCTATTGAAACCGTGTATTTCACAAATCGATTTAAATTGAATTACTCTAATTTTATATATTTTTATTTTTAATCTGATACAATAATTTAATTTAAATATATTTTTTTAATATATTTTTTAAAATTAAATTTTAATTATTTATGGATATTCGTAATATATAAAATAATCTCAATTATTTCTTAAAAATTTTTATGAATTTATTTTATTTTTCATATATTGATGAAATTATATATTATATTTACTTAATGAAGTAACACAATAATCTATTGAACTTATGAAAATTCTAATATAATTAAATCTTTTGAAAATTTTTATTATTTAAACCGATTTGAACAACGGTTTGAACCGGTTCTTAGTGAACCATACATTTTCCGATTCGATAAAATAGACCGGATTAAAAACATAGTTTTTACTTTTTCCCTCATAAAAATCGTAAAAATATTTAAGCGGAAATGATGTATTTGGTCTCAAAATTTTCGTAATTTTACAAATTTATAGTCTCATAATATGATTATTTTAACAAAAACGATCCTCAATGTTTTCTAAATGTTACAAATTTGATCAATAGATTGATATTGAGAACCAATTTGTCACACGTTGAAGTATGGTGACTAGTTTTTTCAAAATTTCAAAATACGAGAATTAGTTTTGCTTTTAGAAAAATATGAGTATTAAATTTGCTAAAATTTAAAAATATTTGGGATCAAATATGCAAACTATTGAGACTTTCAATATCATCATTTTTTACCCAAACAAAATTCATTTTTAGTCCATTAGTTTAAGCTTATTTTATTAACTACCCGGAAAAATTATATCGACTCGTGATATGTCAATGCCGAACTACATCACATGTTGACGTAAAAAAATATTATGAAAAAAATCAGATGTAAACTTATGTGCAAGTTTCATGAATTATGAAGAAAGAATCGAGATTATGAAAATTTGAGCTTCTTAATGGGCTTACACCTAAGCCCAATTAAAATCATAACTGGCCCAATATAATATATGACCCAATGCAAATAATCTTGATGTGAATCTAATATACGAAATGACCGAAATATCCTAAATTTATAGTAATATATATATTAAATTTTTTGTGTTAGACTGTTAGCAGGGAATCAAATTAATTAATTCGATATTAAATAAATACATAAAGTAAAGAGTTATTTTTTATTTACAATGGGTATTTAGATTTACTGCACGTGCGTAGTGGGCCAGGAGCCCGAACCGGAAACACGGGAACAAAAGCCACATCAACAAATTATTATTGACAACATACAATCCCCCTCTTTTTCCAACACTATGGACCCCACCCAATTATTATTTATTTATATTTCTACCCTTTTTTCTTTTCCTATTTCTATTTCTACCCTCATATATTTATTTTTAATAAAAAATATTAAATTTTACCCAATAATAAACGGGTTGGTTATTTGTTCAAGTAGAAACCGACCCATGGAAGAGGATATTAATTAATTAAAAATAAAATAAAAATAAGAGTCCTCTCATAAATTTATATTTGTGGCTAGTCAGTCATCATTGTAATTATAAGGTTCATGCATTTGTCTCTGTATCCCAATATTTTTAATGAAGATTATATTTTTAAATTATAATTATATAAATAAAAAATAATCGCCCCCCATGTTCTAAGATTTGGACATTTCATAATCTTGCCAGTTCATATTTAATATGATCCAAAATATTATTTCTGTCTTATTTATCAACTATATCTTCTTAATTAGGTCTATTTGTGGGGGTTCAAAGTACTTTTTATACTAATATTTAATCTTAATCTAATGCTTCTTTGAGTATCTCTTTTTCATAACCAACTCATGCTTGGTACTAGACCGATCTACCGATCGATTCCTAACATACCTCAATTCGATCATCGATCGATTACATTCATCTCATACTTTCAGACATGTTCCTTATCACTTTCGGTATTGCAAAGTCGATCGACTTGAACGATTGAAAACAGTACCGATCTTCATTTAAGTGTGTCCAATCGACACAAATATTGAACGTAATCCAAATGTGTCGATTGTCATTCAAGTGTGTCGATCGCCATCCGATCTCCTTACTTAACAAAGACTAAACTCGATAAGAAATATACAATGGGAGAAAATGTTGGTTTCTTTTGATCCGACCCGACCCAAATTAATGTGGTTACTATCAACAAAATCGGGTAAATCTATGTATTGTTTGGGTTAAAAAATGAAGAAGAAAAGGACAAGTGAATCTAATGATGATGGGCGTATTTCAATTTTCTTACAATGAAATGTCGCTTTCTCCAGTTACTTATTTACCCCAGCCACGACTTTACCCGCCTTTTTTTCTTCATTTATTTTTAATAATTAAAGCATTTAAGAATGTTCTGAAAACCAGATAAATCTTTGGACCGCCTTCTATCCTCCAATCATGATATTACACGTTTCACCTTTTATAATAGAATTTTTTTTTACAACACACCATAATTGAAAATTATATTTCTTATAAAAAATGATGCAAGGGTTGAATTGCATGTTTCACCAAATATCATGTTTTAGGGTTCGTTTCGGATCCAATCCTACAAATTATATTTCTTATATTTGTAGGTTTGGATCCGAAACGAACCCTAAAACGGATCCAATCCTACAAATATTTGGAACCCTAAAACGAACCCTAAAACACACAAATTAGGGTTTGTTTCACCAAATTATATTTTTTATATTTCCAGGTTTTTCCAATTCAATTCTACAAAAATAAATTAAATTTTATTTTTAAAAAATATAAATAAAATAAAATTGTGTACCATCATACATATTAAAACAAATATGAAAATATTACTAAAATGAAGTATAATATGTAGAATTGTTTTTAAAAATAAAAAAGAAACCACTCAATGAAGGTAGTTATCACCTTTCGGTTCCAAATTACAAAAGTAGTCCCTCAAATTCCCATAAATGTAAATTACACCCCTACCAAAAATAGGTGCAGCACAACAGAAAAGTCTTTCGTCTTTACTTTTCCCTTCTCTGTAGTACTGACCACTGAGGGGTTAAAATGTAAAAAAACAAAATAAAAATAAAATTTTCCTGAAAAAGATTCCATTGTAGAAATAAATAAAAATAATAAATATATGAAATAAATAAACACATCATGTGTCTGAATCATCTCTTTCACTAGCTGGAGATCTGTTGCACCAGTCTACTTCAACTGTAAACAGAGAATCATTGCACATTAAGAAGTTTTTTTATTAAAAAAATTACTATAAATTTGTTTTAATTTTAAATCAGGGAAATTTTATAAAGCCTTTATTTATTGATTTATTTATTATTAATATAATTTCGTGTTTAATTAGTAAATCGCTATTAGGATTAAGTTACTCGGACATTAATGATTATAGATGAGATGGAATTTGCATATAATTATTAATATGAAGTTGACCGCCAAATGGATAATTATTTATTATACAAAATGTTGTTGACAACTTAACTCTAAATAAATGTTTTCATATAAGTCCGAATCACGTACCGATCCAAACTGATATGAACGGTACGATCGGTGTATGACTTGGTACAATTTTTTTTAAAAAAATTAATATTTAATTAGTTTTTTAGGATCATACATAAAAAAACCCGAAAATCGAATTTAATACTCAGTATCAGACGGTACAAAAAAAATACCAGTACCGAGAGAAATTTGACCTATCGGGTATACCGTCCGATATGAAAACATTGCTATAAATATTACTTGAAAAAATATATGATTATATACATATAATTCATATTATAATTTTCTATTTATTTTATATAGTACTGAAATTAGTTTAATCTTCTTTTAAATTTACTTTTAATAGTGGTACAAGTATACTTAGTTATTACATAAATATAAGAATCATATTCTTAAAGATTCACGATTCTCTAATGATCCTTGATCTGGTTACTAGGTAAAATTGAAAAACACTAAATAACTAATAAATCTAAATAAATATTTATTTTATTCGAAAATCAATTATTACATTATAAACTTGTTAAGTTATAAAATTGTCCTAACTATTTTTGTATATTTTATATTTTAAATTTTAACCTACTTTATTCTTGTATGATTTATGATAATATGTATAATATCTTATGGTTATTATTTTATTAATAATTGAAGTATAGTACGTCATATCTCATACTTATATTAAATAAATTTGTAAATTAAATAACCATAATATTTATTATACTAATAAACTTTAGGAAACAATCATAATTATCTAAAAAATAGTGTTATACTAATCGCCAATCATATTGTATCATAAATCATGATTAGTAAGAAAATTTAATAAAAACATTAAATATTAAATCAGTTTTTGTGTCTTTTGCAAAACGTTACCCAGATGCATGGTAGTCATACCGGTAGTATACCGCCTGGTATACTGGTCATACCGGTAAATATCGGTTATGACCGGTACACCGATATTTCTATATATCACCGGTATACCACCGATATATAGGAAAAATCGTTCGTATCGGTTATAATCGATACGAACGGTATCGATCGATTTAACTTCCTTGCCCAGATGTGCTCGTAGTAATAATTAGTAATTATTTAAATAAAGTAAATACATTTTTGTTTTTGAAAAATATTCAATTTCAATTAAGAAGTTGTCAGTGGTCCATTTTGATGATTAATTAACCAAGCTACCCTTTTGACTTTTGATAAATTATTTAAAATATATATTTACTACTGTTGGATTTAATAAATTTAATTTAATTTTTTACATGCTTTTTAACATTATTTTTATTAGACATTTAGACCATCCTTATCTTGTCCATCTAATTTGGTTTTAAGGAGGCTAAAGTGGTATCCTTTTGGGTTTAGGAAGGAAAGAGAGTGTGCCGGACACTCTCCTTTCTCCATTTTTATTAAAAATTAATTTTAAAATAATTATAAAATATAAATATTTATAATATTTATATAATACTTTTATCGATAATATTATGATTCTAGGATATCCGATATATAAAAAAATAAATTTTAAAAATTATAATTGTTTGGATATTGTTGTATGGATGATAGAAAAATTATTTATAAAATTAAAGAATGATTATATGTACATAGAGAAAATTGATGTAGATGAGAGAATGAAGTTTTCAAACTTACATATTCAATCATAGGTTATACTTACATTTCAAATTTTAAGTTCAATGAACAATCTTCTGCCACGTGTATATAGACCTAAGCTGACAATGAAAATCCACGAGGCAATCCCTACTGGCTGCTATTTAATTTTAAACTACTAACGATCATCCACGTCATCACAAAACGCTAAAGCTTCAAAAGTTACTGTATAATGCAGAGTGTACTTCAAAAAGGTAATGCTCAGCAGACAATTTTTTATAAATTAAATCACCATATTTTTTTAAAAAATATGTAATAATATAATTTTAATTTAACAATATCAACTATTAAAACATATTAACAAATAAGCTTATTTGTTCGACAAAAATTGTGCATTAAATTCTCTAAACTTTTATAATTTTGGCAAATTTTGTTCTCATAATCGTAACGGAATATTAAGTCCCCAAATATTAAAGTTTTGGTAAATTTAATCTTCTAATTTTATAACATTTGATAAATTAGATCTTCAAAATGACAAAATTTTTCTTTGAAATTTGATTTAGGATGACGATCTCAATTGTTGTGATAATTGAAAATTTTTAAAAACAAATTATATCATATAAATTAAATTTTGGAAATTGATTTTAAAAAAATTACAAATTATTATATTTATAATTTAGCACTGATGTCACAATTATAAAATTTTATTTACCAAAATTATTAAAAATATGGAGGTTGTATTTATATTTTAAAATTATTGACATTTTTTAAGGATTATTTTAGAGTTAAGAAGATAAAGAATAGTCCAAAAGAGAGTGGCTTGAAAGTGAAATTTGAAACCAGAAACATAAGAACACTTGAATGATGTAAAAGCCATAGATAAAGCCAAACAAATCTTCTTAGTTTACTATTTTCTATTCTTAATCCAAGCATTAATTACACAACAATGGATGTTCTCTTCGATCCAGATCCTTCTTCTATAAACAAAACCACGCTAAAAAACTCTAGAAACAAACTCATATTCTCTCGGCGAAATGCAACCAGTTCTTCTTCTTCTCACGTTTTCCCTTCTTTTCTCTATTTGCTGTTCTATTGATGAACAGGGTCATGCTTTACTTTCATGGAAGAACCGTTTGAGTTCTTCTACAGACGTTTTGAGTTCATGGAATGCTTCAGATCCGAATCCCTGTAACTGGTTTGGGATATACTGCAACTATAATGGAGATGTTGTGAAGATAAGTTTAAGATCAGTGGATTTGCAGGGACCGTTGCCTGAGAGTTTTAAGCCGTTGATATACTTGAATACTCTTGTATTATCGTCTACGAATCTCACCGGAGAAATCCCGCCGGAGTTCGGTGAGTACAGAGAACTTGTTTCTATTGATATAAGTGATAACAATGTTTCCGGTGAGATTCCTGTTGAAATATGCAGGCTAAGTAAGCTTAAGTTCTTGTCTCTTAGCATGAATTTTCTTCAAGGTGATATTCCTTTACAAATTGGTAACCTTTCTAGCCTGAAAAATCTCATGCTGTTCGACAATAAGTTCACCGGAGTTATTCCGAGAACCATCGGAAAATTAATGAATCTTGAAGCTTTTAGAGCAGGTGGGAATCAGTATCTTCAAGGAGAGTTACCATTAGAGATTGGA
Organism: Utricularia reniformis; assembly: GCA_009725065.1. Classification (NCBI taxonomy): domain Eukaryota; kingdom Viridiplantae; phylum Streptophyta; class Magnoliopsida; order Lamiales; family Lentibulariaceae; genus Utricularia; species Utricularia reniformis. The sequence continues at coordinate 131,796 of RWGZ01001150.1, read as the reverse complement.
AACTGCACTAAATTAACCGTTCTCGGCCTCGCCGAAACGAGCATCTCCGGCAAACTTCCTTCTTCAATTGGGAGATTAAAGAAGCTTAAAACTCTTGCAATTTACACATCTCTGATCTCTGGTTACATTCCTGAAGAAATAGGTAACTGTAGTGAGTTACAAAACTTGTATTTGTACCAGAATTCGATTACTGGTTCGATTCCGTCGAGGTTCGATGAACTCGGGAAGCTTCGTATTGTGCTTTTATGGCAGAATAAGCTTGTAGGAACAATCCCAACTGGAATTGGGCAATGCAGTGAGCTTAAAGTCATTGATTTGTCTGATAATATGTTAACAGGACAAATGCCATCAAGTTTTGGAATGCTTCATAAGCTTGAAGAGTTACAGCTCAGTGAGAATAAATTATATGGTTCTATTCCTTATGAGATTACAAATTGCACTAATTTGATTCATTTTGAAGTCGATAACAACGAACTTTCAGGCGAAATCCCGACAAATATCGGAAGATTATTACACTTAACTATCTTCTTTGCTTGGAAGAATAACTTAACTGGAAAAATCCCTGATTCTCTGTCTCAGTGTAAAAATCTACAAGCTCTTGATCTTTCTTACAATTGGTTATTCGGACAAGTTCCTAGTCCGATTTTCGGGTTACGAAACTTGACAAAGTTGCTACTTATATCCAACAATTTGATGGGATTCATATCACCCGATATTGGAAACTGTACGAGCTTGTATCGATTCAGAATCAACGATAACAATCTCGGTGGCACTGTTCCATTCGAAATTGGAAACTTGAAGTTCTTGAATTTTCTCGATATGAGTAATAATCGTTTCGAGGGAAGCGTTCCTTCTTCAATCTCTAAGTGTAAAAATCTAGAGTTTCTTGATCTTCATTCAAATGAACTCAGTGGCAACTTGCCTGATTCTCTACCTAAAAGTTTAAAGTTCATGGATATTTCAGATAACTGGATTAACGGTCACTTGAGTTCGAGTATCGGGTTTTTAACCGAAATAACGAAGATAAAGCTCGGAAACAATCTGCTTTCGGGTATGATTCCGAATGAGATCGTATCGTGTAATCGGCTACAAATGTTGGACCTCGGAAACAATGGTTTTTCGGGTTATATACCTAAAGAACTAGGGCTTCTTTCATCATTGGAAATTTCGTTGAACTTGAGCTGTAATCAGTTTTATGGTGAGATCCCGATTGAGTTTTCGAACCTCGAAAGACTAGGAATTCTTGATCTTTCACGGAACAATCTCTCCGGTAAACTTGACATTCTAAAAAGCCTCAAAAACCTCGTTTCTCTTAATGTATCATATAATGAATTCTCCGGTAATTTGCCCGACACCCCGTTTTTTAACCGGATACCTCTTAGTGATCTTTACGGAAACAAAGACTTGTACATATTCGGACGTGAAAATATCGCTTCATTTGATACTCGAAGCCATTCGAAAACGAATATGAAGATAGCAATGACTATTTTAGTTTGCATAAGTGTTATACTTGTGCTTCTTGGTATTTACTTCTCAGTTACTAGCAAAATTTCTACTGCAAAATTCACACAAACTGAGAGCTGGGAAATGAAGTTTTATCAGAAGTTAGATTTCTCGATCGAAGAAATCGTTAAAAGTCTCACTTCATCGAATGTTATCGGAACGGGAAGCTCCGGGGTTGTTTACAAAGTTATAACTGATAATGGGAAGGGTCTTGCTGTTAAAAAAATGTGGTGTTCCGATGAATCGGGTGCATTCGGATCGGAAATACAAACTTTGGGTTTGATAAGACATAAGAATATTGTAAGACTTCTTGGTTGGGGTTCAAACCAGACACTGAAACTCCTTTTTTATGACTATCTTCCAAATGGAACCTTAAGCTCTCTTCTTCATGGTTCTAGTAAAGTACGAGCCGGGGTCGACTGGGAAACGAGACACAATATTGTTCTTGGAATCGCACATGCTCTCGCGTACTTACATCACGATTGCGTGCCCCCGATTCGACATGGCGATGTTAAAGCTATGAATGTTTTGTTAGGCTCTAATATGGAGCCATATTTAGCTGATTTTGGCCTTGCAAAGCTTGTCATCAATGGAGATTGTCATATTACAGAGGCATCAAATCTTCCTTTATTAGCAGGATCATATGGTTACATGGCTCCAGGTAAACATAACGAATGATCCCATATCGAACCTCGTTAAATCTCGTGTCTTTTTTCTCGACAGAACATGGCTCGATTACAAGGATCACGGAGAAAAGCGATGTGTACAGCTTCGGAGTTTTACTAATGGAAGTACTAACAGGAAAACATCCACTTGATCCAAATTTACCGGGCGGTTTTCATGTGGTTCAATGGGTACATGACCATTTGAATAACCAAAAAAACCAGATAGAGATTTTCGATCAAAAGCTGAGGGGAAGAACTGATCCACAAATCCATGAAATGATACAAACTTTATCTGTATCATTTCTATGCCTTACAACCCGAGCCGAAGATCGTCCGAATATGAAAGATGTCGTTGCGATGCTTAAAGAGATTCGATGCATTGAATCGAAGAGACTCGACGTAGATCTACTGAAGAAAGGAGAATCAAAAGAATGTAGAAATATGGCTACTTCACCAAATAAAGTAGCTTCCTCACAATGCTCTACTAGCTTTTCATTTGCATTTTCAGATGATTCGAGATGAAAAGAATCGTAATTCGACGAACAAAACTATCTACTGATCTTGCAAATTCTATTTATTACAATTCCATTTGGAGGACTTGTCATTTGCAGTGTACATTTTGCATGAAGATTCTGTGTATAATGAAGAACACTAAACTTAAACTTCACTCTAAACTTTCCATGAATCTCAATAAAAACTCTATTACTTTGCTCTTGGTTTTGAAGTTTCATTGCAAGATCTAAACTTATATGAACAGATCTTCGCTGTAAATGTATCGAAACAAATCCGGTTTCGCCGGGTTTTTGACTAAACGCCTCGAGAATTTGACTAGCGATAGGAATATCCGAACCCGAAACAAAAATCTCAACATCCAAGTACTCAAATATAACCTCAAGCTTACGATTTGGATTAGTGAAATTTGCAAGAAAAGTTACATCTGCATCTATGAACTCAGCATTATAGAAAAAAATGGAGCCAAGGGTAGCTGCGGGAGTATCGAAAACGGGGTTTTTCGGTTGAATTACGAGAAAAATAACCAACACGGTAACAGCAAAGAAGATGAGTAACAAAGTAAACATCATGCAAAGAAATGCATAACACCATACTAAGAAGCTTGTGTTTTGTGGTTTTTTGAGCTCCCGGAAACCGAATCTCGAATCGGGTTGATGATTCTTGAGATTTTTAGTGATCACAAACTGATAAAGAGGCGAAAGCTTGATGTTCTTTGCCTGTGAAGATGAAGAAAGACATAAGCCATCTTCCATTTGGTTCATGGAGATGAATAATAAGAAATCATGAAATATATAGAGATTTTGTTAGAGTCATATTTCTAATTAGCCCCAAACTTTATAATATTTTTAATCGGTATCTCAAAAATTTGTAAATAGAATATAAAGTTCATGAAATTGATATAATGTGCACCGTTGATCTCTCAACTTATAAATGTTGTAAACACCATACCCATAAATTTTAAGAATTGTATTTTTGGCCCCTCAAATTTACAAAACTGTTTATATTTGATCCTTAGACTTGTTAATATTTTAAACGTCTCCATAGTTTGTATTTGATCCATTAACTTTAAAAAGATGTAATAACTAGGTTTCCAAACTTTGAAAAATTTAAAAATAACGCATAAATTTTCAAAACCACCATACAAAAAAAGTTAAGAACCGCTACTATTCACTCGAGTGTTTCAGGGGCTTCATATGCAATTTACAAACATTGAGGTATCGTCTTTATATTATTTTAAACATTAGAGATGAATAAAACAATTTTCTCGATTTTTATAAGGAAAAGTGCAAAGTAATAAAAAAGATAAAGTGCTCGAGGAAAAAGCGTTATTCAAATTAAATTGTAGTCATAAACGTGTTTGAAACTTAGCCGTTAAGACAATTGTAGTCATATATGATATGGATTTTGGGATGTTCACGTTACGGAAAGGTTTATGTCTTGTCGTTGTGATATGAAATTTCAAATTGTAAGTAAAAAGTTTGAGATGTTAAATGACTAGTCATCTATAAAGATATTAAATTTCGTTGAAATTTCTGTACATACGAAAATAAAATTTATATCGTCCGAAATTTGAGATTGAGTTTTAGCAATTGAGTTTATTTCTTATTTTATTATTCTAAAATTCAAAATATAATATATCAATTTTATTTTAATAATTATATTTTGAAAATTGAACTGGAATTTTATAATAAATATTGACTTTAAATAATTAATTTGTGTATATTAGACTTTTTTATATTTTAATTATCAAGAAAATAATATTACAAATTCTTTTATATTCAAATATCAACTTAAGTCATAAATTGTGTATTAAATAAGATCGGAAATTGCCCTAAATTTTTACTATTCCTCTTAATTTCAATTATGGATTCCAATCCAAAGTCTATTTGAAATTATAATATTGTTTAAAATATATATTAATAAATTTGACAAATCAATTATAGTGAACATGTTTGGAATAGTGGCAAAGAAATAGTTGTGAGTTGAGACAATTGTATTGTGATATGAGATGATCGTAATATAAGTAATCGTGATTTCATAAAACAATTTTTTTGTTATTATTTTTATTTAATTTTTATTAAATAATAATTTAATAATGGTAAAAATGAAATTTTACAAAGTACGTTTTGGTGGGGGAAATCCTACTGTAAAGATACCGATGTTTTTGGTCTTCAAATAAACGTAGTATATATTGATGTTTGATTTATACTAAGTAAAATCACGTTGCGGTGATTGTTGTTCCAAACATAGTCATATCTTATATTGAAAATCAAGTTTGGAGAATTAGACTTCGAGAGCGGCGTTAAGTATAGCCTTAAAAGCATACTCAACACATTCTTTGTATATCTCTTGATCAATGAATCCTTTCTCGACTCTTATTGCTATTCGAAGAGTTCCAAAATAGCTCAACATCGACACGCATAAACTCTATGTATTCGTTTATTATATTCAAAAATGCATAACTTATTCGATAAGAATGAATGGTTTAAACCAACCTGCGGAGTTCCAATGACGACGAAGTACAATCCTTTGATCGGTTGATTACTTATCGACATATTCTCCATTGGCACGATCATATTCGAAATCCCCATGCTCGTATTGTGTAATGTTCGATGAATGTATTCACTAGTTGCCTGTCATAGTTAGAATTCATAGTCTAAAAATAGGCATTAAGGATAAGATAATATTATAATTGACTTATTAAATTTTTGAAGGGTTACTAAAGTTTATATGATTTGACAAATTTTGTTTTCAAAGTTTCTTAATTTTGGCAAAACTAATTCTCAAAGTTTTTTGAAAGAAAAATTAGTTATCAAAACTTTGTTTTTTTGGCAAAACTAGTCCTAATACTTTGTAAATATTATCAAATTTAGTATTCAAAGTTTAATGTGGATAGCGAAATTGATCCTAAAATTTCGAAGACTAATTTTGCAACATGAGAATTGAATTTCCCAAATTTTTGAAACATTGAATAATGTTTTACCAAAACTGTCAAAATATAGAGACTAAGGATGTGAAATTAAAGTTAGTGATCAAATTTGTCAAACTCAAAAAACTTTGGAGACTAAAGACGTCATTTCTCATTTTTTAATAATATTAAAATGGAAATTTGTTTGAAATAATATGGTCATAAGTCGCACCTCTGAACCACTAAGTTTTCTAATGATGTTATGAAGTTGGCCGGTGAGATGCATCACGGCGGAGTTCCGTTGTCGTTTTATCATTTTCCTTACATTTTGTACAAAAAAATAGGGTTTTGTAGCACGGGAATGTTGAGCTTTGGAATCAGAACATGGGATAAGCTAATCGGTTTCCCCATGGTGTTTTCGACTTTGGTTTGATCATCTCGTTGATCGATTTGTATCCTTCGTTTGCTCGTGTGTTGAGAAGTACCAATGCTATTGTTCTTGAGTTATTTGATTCTTGATCAATTTTTTGCATGTATAAACATGTTCCGAAGATTATAACACTTGTTAAAACATCGTTGATTGTCTGCAAATGTCACAAATAACAAGATTTAAAGAAGTTATCTAACATGACATGAAAAAATACCAATAAAATTAATATAAATCATTTTGTATAAATTCAGGATTCAATAAACCGGAATAATGTCGATGTAGTCCACTCCATAAGAGAAGTGAATCACATTGAAAATATTAGGCCAAACCTATTACTTGTGATATCACTCTCCTTATAAACTAGAATTTTTGAATTCCATAAGCGATGTGGGATATATTTGAACACTCCCCTCAAGTTGAACTGGCCTTACGGTTCAGATTTGCTTCAATATGCTCGATAATGTTCGAATCATAGATCGATCTATTTTTATCGCCTAAGTCTGATGCACTTTTCTACTAGAGTTTGTTTATCTTTTTTATTTAAACCGGTACTGACAAGCCTGAAACCCAAACTACAACTCCGATATTTGTAAAACCATACAAGTTTAAAAGTATAATGTGAAAAAATACAAATAAAATCAATATTAATCATTTTATTTAATTAGTAAAAAATATATAAAAATATAATTAAAAAAAGTTTACTTACCACTTGAAGCTTTGAGGTTATTTTCTTGAACTCATCCATGGTGAAAGAGATTGTAGTAGTGATGATCGGCTTATTCTACGCTTCATCGGAACGGATTGGAGATCGATCGTCTCTCATGAAGCTACTCTTCATTACTCTGTTTACCAAGTCTAACGGTGTATAAACTAAACCCAACAAAAACTTCCGCGTACGGTGGAGGAATCGGATTCCGCCACCACGTTTTAGAGTTGCCGACTTCCACGATAGTAACGTTAACGGCAACTTGGGGTCATCAAATCTCTGTAGACACGATAAAAGTGCTCCCATGAGAGAATAACCATCTCCTAACAAGTGATGAAGCTTGAAAACAACGCTTATGGCGTCATCTTTCGTCGGATATTTCACGATGTGAATTTCCCAGAGCGGCCGGTTCTTCGGGAAAGGTTTCAAAGGATTGTGTAACTCCCAATATTGGAGTCTAGTTTGAAGAAGAGTTTGTGAGCAAAAGCTTTCAAGAAGGTATATTTCGATGTATTTAGTTCATGTTACAAAGTCATATATATAGAAGTACAAAAAATAGTCATTGAAAATAACTAGCCGTTGTGAATATCTTCAGCAAGATTCTCTAGTAATTGGGCTATAACGAACTTGGGCTTGATTTAATAATCTTATGGGCTTCGCTTTTATTTCTTTTAGAGCTTGATTATTGTGTGCAGGTTGAGTTCAGAGTCTAGGTTAAGTAGGGTGAGTTCATCACTTTGAAACATTCCCCCGTGATGAGGTAAGCCTAACCCTTTGTCGCTTTTGTATGCTGAGGGAATTTCGACTATACCCATATGATTCCTAAGGAAACGAAATTGTTTGGGGTATAGTAGCTTTGTGAGAATGTCTGCGGGTTTGGAGTCTGTGGGCATATGTTCCAATTTAATCATTCTTTCTTATACATAGTCTCGTAGTGCATGATATTTGACTTTTATGTGCTTGCAGCGACTGAATTGGTTTGGGTTCTTTGCCATGAAAATGGCGGACATGTTGTCTATGTGTAGAGTAACTGGTTTCTCTACTGGAATTTTCAGGTCCGCAAATAGCTTTATTAACCACACATAGGACTGTTACACGATTCGAACAGCTCGTGAACAATATGTGTTCGGCTCGTATGTGATCGTGTTCACTCGTTCGAATAAAAATATGAACATTGTTCGAACATTACTTTTTGTTCGTTTATAATTTGAACGAACATGAACATTTTCGTGAACAAATGTGAACGTTCGTGAACAAATATATTATTTAAATTAATTTTTATTATAGTATTTAAGTTTAAAAAACTTTACAAAATCATAATATTCACTCATTGACTCTAACGGCAGCTGTAAATCACTTCTCAACTTTTTATTGGATTCAAAAGATTGAAAAGAGAAGACATTTGATATTCTACAAAACTCTCAAAATGTCAAATATGGAAAAAGATGAATGTTTATCAACGTCAGTGAACCTTTTGGATGAAGTTATTGTTTTTTATGATGAATCAATTTCTATAGAAAATGTGGATGAGTTAGAACATGAAGAACCATTGGATGAATTTTGCACAAATAATACAAACATGTTCAAAAAAATCGTAAGAACAATGTTGGAACAAGCTATTCGAACGAATATGAACATTCACTTAATAATTTGAACAATGTTCGAACATATTTTTACGTTCGATTAAAATATGAACGAACATGAACATAGCGCGTTCGGTTCGTTCGGATAGAATAACAGCCTTAACCACACATCATGGTTTGCAGCAGAAGCTCCAGCGATGTATTCATCATCGGTGAAAGATTGGGCAACTGTATTTTGCTTCTTGCTGTTCCATGCAAAAGCAGCACCGCTTAGTGAAAACAAGTATCCTGTAGTTGATTTGCTATCAAAAGTATCTCCTGCATAATCTCTCTCAACAAAACCTTCAAGGATAATGTTAGTATGTTTTTTATATAAGATACTGAAATTTAAAATGCATTTGATGTATTTTAGAATTCTTATCGCAACATCAAAGTGATTCTGAAAAGGTTTTGACATGAACCTAGATAGAAGGCTTAATACAAACGTTATGTCCGGTCTTGAGGCACATAAGTACATTAGGGCTCCAATGATACTTCGGTAAGCTTTCTTTGCTATTAATTTTTTTTTATCAGTCGAGTGATTATCCACTAAACTTTTCTATTAATTGTGTCTAATCGAGCTAATGGAGCAAAGATTTAGGGGAAATCAATTCATTCCCTTTGTGAGTAGTCATTCGCTATCATCGTTGTTCAATTTGGTTATGTAGATCTATTTAACTCCATTAATTTTTTTTTCCTTCATGTTTGTCTATGAGACTCCATGTTTGATTTTTGCTGATCATATCCAATTCATCCATCATAGCATGTTCCAAGGCTTTACTCAATGAGGTAGGTTCTTTGACCATCATACTTTGATCATAAATATCGGTCATCAATTTATATTTTTGGGAGTTTTCCTCTTCATCTCCGGTAGAGTTTGTTTCCTTTGAGTGATAATCTGATTCAGATAGATTTTCAGATTTTGAATCGCATGGACTTTCTTCAGAAGAGAAGTTGTTGTCATTGGAGTTTTCAGTAAAGGTGGCAGCTTCTATTAAGGTGGGAGATTCTGCCCCATTTTCAAGTTCAATGTCATGTAGAGGAAGCTCCGTGGTGTCTTGTTTTTAAGTTATGTTGTCTGATTCAGAATTGTGTTCGGAGATTTTTTCTGATATAGGTGTTTCAATGTTAGGAAATTATGTAGGGAAGGCATGTAGTAGATTCCAATTTTGTTCATTAGTTGTTTTCTGAGTCATGTTACTGATTTTTGAATTTTCCAATTCTTGAGTCCACTCCGAGTTTGTTTTTTCATCAAAAAATACATCTCTACTTATAGAGATTTTGAATGTAGAGAGATCTGAGATTCTATATCCCTTGGAGACTTCAATGTAACCCATAAACACTCTAGCTCGTCCTTTAGAGTCAAGTTTTGTCCTTTGTTCTTTGGGTACATGCATATAGCACATACTACCAAAGATTCGGAGATTTCCAATGTTTGGAATTTTGTTATGCCATGATTCAAAAGGGGTTTTGTAAAGTGCATATCATTGAGTAGACAGTTGGTTTAGGAGATAGACACTTGTGTTGACTGCTTCTCCCCAATATGTAAGTGGTATATTTTTTTCTACCAATAAGCATCGTGTCATGTTCATGATTGTCATGTTCATGCATTCACTCACACCATTTTGCTCAGGTGTGTAGGGAGTTGTGAATTAGTGTACAATTTCACTGTCTTCACACACTTTTTCAGTTCATTTGATGTGTATTCGCCACCGTTGTCTGTTCTTATATATTGAATTTTTCATCCACTTTGTGTTTCTGCCAGTGCCCTGAATTTTTTGAAACAGTTGATATTTTCTGATTTATTTGCAATAAAATATATCCAGCAGTATTTGGTAAAGTCGTCAATAAATATTAGAAAGTATTTGTTCCCTGGTGGTACACTTGTCTTCATTAGACCACAAATATCACTGTGTACTAATTCAAGCTTCCTTTTCGTAGTCCGGGTTGAAGATCCAAAAGGCAGCCTGCATGATTTTCCTAGCTAACATATTCATCAAATATCATGATCTGTAATGAGTTCGGGAATTACTTCAGCTAAGGTATCTTTCTTTAATTTGTTTAGTGTGGCATAGTTGTGATGTCCTACTCTTTTGTGCCAAAGCTCAGTAATTTTCTTAGCTAATAAACACATTTCAGTGTTCTGACTGCCTGAGTGTGGTGGTTTAATTGGGAATACTCTGTTTTCCATCCGAATCTTGAGGATTTCTTTCCCTATTTCGATAGTAATTTCACAATTCTGATTTTGAAACATGTCCCTTAGTTTTTTTTCAATTAAGTGTACAACGTTTAGTAAATTATGAGAAGCTCCAGGCACAAAATAAGTTTCCTTGATATCCAAGAGGTGTTTTTCTGTCTCAAGTCTTATGGTGTCTATGTCATGAATCAATATAAAGGTTTCATCAGTTATTTCAATTTTTTTTCCAAAAATATGAGCATATTATATAAATGATGAGAAGTCGTTTGTAATGTGATTGCTGCACCCGCTGTCTAGGAGCCAGGTTCCCATTGTCTTTAGATTTATAGAGCTTGCTAAAATAGTATCTTGACGCAATGAGTAAATATCAATTACCTCTTTCTCATTAGGTAAATAAAGTATATTGCTAATTGCTTTGTTAGTTACATGATCAAATTTTTGTCCTTGCTAATTTCCAAAGAATTCATTCCCACGTTTCTTGAGGCACATCCTTTCAATATGTCATTTTTTCTTGTAAAATGAGCACAGTTTGTCAGGATGCCATAAGCAGTTTTCAGGAAAATGATTCATCTGTTTGCAGTGAAGACATAGAGTATAAGGACATGTTTTTTCAGCTTTTCCAGTGTCTTTTGTTCCATAGTGGACTATTTTGAAAGCTCCTTCATGTCTTTCTTTTTCTTCACAGGTCTTTTGCTCGAGTTCAAGGTTGTAGAGTGTGTCAAGTAATTGGTCCACTATGTAGCTCTTGAGATTGCATTCTACCGTCATGATGGAGTTGTTATAGGAGCTTGGTAAGGCTGCTAAATTTTTTTCCTTCATTCTTCTTTCATCCACTGTTTCTCCGGGTTTTTTTAACTGCTTCACAACATCAATTAGTGTCTCTGTAAGTGTAGTTTTTGAATCTCCAGGTTTTAACATCAGATTTTCTAATCGTCTCCACTGATGATTGATTTGTTTTTGGAGCTTATCTGGGGTGATGCAGTAGGTTCTTGCGTGTGCTTTCCAAGCTTCTATTGTGGTGGTGCATTCAATTATTAAATCCCACGCATCCTCTGAAACTGCGGATGCAAGCATTGATAAGCCTTTTGCTTCCATTTTTCTCATTCCAGCTTCAATTAGTGCTAAAGCAGATTTTTCAGGTTTGTTCATGTTGTTTTGAGGTTTCTTCAAAGACTTAAATATACCGAAAAATAATTTGATTGAATTTCAAAAAATTCGGTATTTCGGTATATACCGAAACCAAACAGAAAAAATTCTATATTTACATAACCGAACCAACAAAATTCGTTCGGTATTCGGTATATATATTTTTTATTTATTCTGTATTCGATAATTGAAATTCGGTTAAGTATTTACCGAATGAACACCCCTAATGAAAACGATATGTCATCGTTAATGAGGTTCGGCTCCGAGTTTTCGGGATTGAGATACATCGGTAAGATTAAAGGAGCAAGGGTATGCGAAATAAATGAATAGTGATTATTATGTGTTAGTAATTGAATTTAAATAGGTTCAGCTCCACCTTGTAATTTTTCTATGTACCTATCTCGAATACATTAATTAGAGTTGATCCAATTAATAATTATTATTTAAAAATAGTGTCTCAATTAAATTATTTTTAAAATTGGACAAATGGATATTTAATAGATAGATATAGAATCAATTTTGGCCAATACTTTCATGATTTGACAATTGTAATTCTCAAAGTACTAAGATAACAAAATCGTACTCATATTTTGTATGTTTTATTTATATAACATAATTAGTTCTCAAAATTTTTCAATTTTGATGATTGTTATCTTCGACGAAAATAAAATATAGGGAAAGATTTTGTCATTTGGTACTTGATTTATTAAATATTACAAAATTGTAATTTCAAATTTACTAAAACCTTAATGTTTTAGGACTAAATATATCATTCCAAATTTGTTAACAAAAAATATTATTTTATCATAAATTTAATTACAGATTCGAAATAATTTCAAGGCGGAAAATGGCGGCTTTGGTCCCAAAATTTTGTTGATTTTGCCAAATTTGATCCCCAAATTATTTTTTGGCATATAGAGTCCCCAAACTTCAATTAATTGGCAATATTCATTCCCATAGTTTGTAAAATTTGGCAAATTCAATCCCCAAAGTTCATAATTAGTCCCCAAAGTTTAAAAAATGCAAAACAAGTCCTCATTATTTACGTTTGGTGGCAAAACTAGTCCCCAAATTTGGGGAATTTGGCGAAATTGGCCCCTAAATTATTTAACGGATGTTAGGGTTTACGTTTTTCAAAACGTTGAGGAACACCGTTGCAAAATTATTTAACGACCGTAATTGTCATATTTCAAAACGTTGAAAATCTCTAACACCGTTAGGGACCTTTTTTGCCAAAACTTTGGAATTATGAGGATCAAATACGTCATTGTTTTTGTTTGGGGACTAACATTGCCGAAATTGAAGAGTTTGAGAACTAATATTGTCAATTTTGATAAACAATGGGGACTAGTTTTACCAAACCATTCAAAAGTCGGGAACCTATTTTGCCATTCTAAAACTTTGTGGTTCAAAATTGCTAAAATTTTAAAATTATGGGAACTTATTTTCCTATTATACCTACATAATGGGAACTATATTTGCGCATCACCTAATTTCAAGGATAAATACAGTTGGTCTTAGATTATTTGTTTAAGAGTAATTGGGCCGGCCCACTAGTCCCCTAAATTATACTAAATCATGCCCTACAACTTTTAGGTTAAATTAAATTTTTTAAAAAAATAATATACTTTCCTAAACTACATAAATGCTATATTAAATGGACACCATCTTAGCACCATGGGGACTAGAAGATTCCGACTTGGAGATTCTTATTTATTAAAAGAGTCGTACTCGTAATAATTTTTAATTAAAAATATAAAATTATAAATATCAATTGTCAATTAAACCTAGGTATTAATCTAATTTTAATAAAGAAAACTACAAAATTATATAATTTTCAATTACAATCATCATACACCTCATTTATAATATTAAAATTTAAAAAATTACTAATAAATTTAAAAAAAAAAGATAAATGAAAGAATTTAAAACTTAAATTTGTTAGTTTTTTGTAATTAAAATTTCATTTATAATTAAAGCATACATTCTATTGTATGTCTTCCTTTGGTCTTAGGCTTGCTGTATCGGCGGAAATGGCCGNTTTTTCGGTATGGCGGGTTCTAATAATGATCTGAATGTTCTTTGCAGATCACCATTACTACATGAATTGCAAAATGGAACAGCCCCTCAAGTTGAATTCACAGTCAATGGACATCGGTACAATATGGGTTATTATCTAGGTGATGGTATATATCCTGATTGGCCTCTTTTTGTTAAATCTATTACGCTGCCTCAAACTCCACAACATAAATTATTTGCTATTCACCAAGAAGGAGCAAGAAAAGATGTAGAGAGAGCATTTGGGATATTGCAAGCTCGATGGGGGATTCTCACCCGACCTTCACGTCTTTGGGATCGAGCTACCCTTGGAGATATAATGTATTCATGTATTATATTACATAATATGATTATCGAAGATGAGAGAGACGATCACACCGCAACTTACAATGCACTTGGAGATTATGATCAACCGGAAGACTCTTCTGAACCAGAATCGATTCAAAGAGGAATTGATCCAAGTTTTCATGCTTATCTTCGTCGTATGATCGATGCTCATGATCGGAGAACTTGTCATCAATTAAAAAATGATCTTATTGAACATGTATGGAATAAATTTTCTTGATCAATTTTAAGTGTATTTGTAATTTTTTTAAATATGCTTTTAGTTAATTTATTTTAATGATAATCTAATATAAAATTTATTAAAATATTGATTTTAAACTGATTTTAAAATATTAAAATTGAAATATAATATTCAATGATAAATAAGGTAATAAAATAATAAAGTTTGATGAGATAGAAAGATAAAATGAAATTTAGAGAGAGAATATGATGTGGATGAAAGAGAAATAAATAATGATGTGGATGAGTGAGAATTTTTATAAGTAGAAAGAGAAAATGATGTGGATGTGAGAGAATGATGATGTGTAGAGAGATTTATACGGCGGAAATGGTTTTGGACGCTGACAAGATTACAGTAAGCCTTAAAGTTTAATAATTACATTTTGGTGTGACTCACGTCCGACCTGGGATCCGCATCCAACATGTATCCAATATACATGGTTTTAAACATTTACGAAAAATCTATTAATATATATAAATAATATTTACTAGTTATGAGAAAATAATAATTAAAAAACACAAAAATATTATATAAGAAAAAATATTTTATTATAATTAAACATATATTAATATTTAATACTTTTTAGAAATTTGTAATCAATAAAAACAAAATTGTTATATAAAAAATTAATCAATCATAAATAATTATTTAAATGATAAATTATGAAATATTATCATATTTTTATCTTAATTACATTTGCATTAACTTACCAATTTAAACATTACACTATCTTTAAACAATAACAATAAATAAATTAAGATATACGTGAAAACTTTATTATAATAATTTACAATTATAAAAGCACATTAAAAAATAATCAAGATAAAAGATAGTGAAGTTGATTTAATAATTTGTTTAGGTTTGAAATCATAGTTTATACATTTGTATTCCTATTTTTCTTTGATTTACGATTATTTATAAGATAATTTTCAAAAAAATAATTTTTATTTAAAATAAAAAAGTAAAATATTTTTAGTTTGAGTCAAAATATTTAAAAATAAAAATAATTTTCATTGATTATTTATGCACATCGAAATTAGACACACTAGACTCGTCTAAATATATTTTTTTATTTATAGGTCAAACTATATATTAGAAAACTCATTTTTTAGATAATTTTCAAAACATTTCTTCAAAGTCACATATTTGGTTTTTTTACATTATTATATATTTAAATTTCATTTAATATTAAAATTGAATTTAAATATCATAACATAACACATATATTTTTTTGGAAAAATTGGATAATTTTAAATTACTATTTATCTCTTAAATTTATTTTAAATCATATTAATTTCTTAACCAATTAAATATTAAATTACTTTATTTATAATAGTTATTCACGATTTAAAAGCTTATACTTTATTCAATTTTAATACATAATATAATTTTCAATAATTATGTATGATATTTCCATAGTTTTATTTATCTTATCAATAATTCTTATTCTAAACTTTCATTATCATAATTAAGGTTTTCATTATTTATATTCTAACTATTTATTTTTATAATAAAAACAATTAATATATATATATATATATATGGAACGGGTACCATGAATAGGTTTTTGCATGCACATGGAATTCAGCCCAATTATATGATCCAAACCGGATTGGACCGGGTCTAGAGGAGCACTCAGACGCTAAGATTTCGCAAGTGTTGGATAGACTCGGTTGTGCTAGATCGGTCCCGACACGTCAGCTGCTCACAAGACTTGGAAAATAACAGTATTCGTGGTAGGTGAGTATTATACGACAAGTTATCTATTCTTGCGGATATAATAACAGAAATGACATGAAATAAGGAAGTAAAGTAGACGGTTCAAGCAGTGAGGAAGAATGAGAACCCGAATTGTCTATCTTTTGATTAAATTAGTTGATTGTCGATATTCTTAATAAGAACCATAACTATATATATATTATTTATTTTAAAATATTTATATAATTTAATAAACATTAATTTTTTTTTGTACTTATAATGTAAGTTTGATTTTTTTAGATTTTAAAAAAATAAATTATAGATTGATTATTTTTCAAATGAGATAATTAATTTTATATATTAATTCTTTTTTACAAATAATCATGATTAATTTTCGGGATTATATAAAAACCTAACCCCAACATTCCATATCAATATGATCATCGATATTTATTGGTATGTTGTTGTATCTGTGTACACATATTTAGTACTGTAACAACACGTGGAATATCAATACAAGAAAAGGTAAACAGTGTCACGTGATACTACGGGTATTCAGATTTTAGACAACCACACACGTGATTTTGGTCTCCATGGCCCAATTGCAGGATTCTCTTATCCCTGGCCCACTTTCTTATCTCCTTCATCCCATTTCAAGCCCATACGTCCTTCTGTCCCTTTGTTCCCCGGTATCCTCCCCTCCTTCAATGTTTTAAACTAGGGTTCATTCTAATTTTAAATAATCAAATAGATTTATTTTTAAAAATATAATAAATATATCAAAATACTAATAATAATAACAATAAAATGAATATAAAAATAATTAAATTAACAATTGTTGATAAACTTTTAAAAAAGTAAGTACTACTTCCCTACTCACCTCCATATCTTAATTTTCTTAATTTCTACATTCAATTTCAATTATTGATATGAAAAGAAATTGTTATATTTCAATTTCAATCATATTGTTTTGTTATTGTTCGAAATAACAAAAAAAGTTTGAATAAAAATATAAGTATTTTTATATTATTTTGTTAGGGTTATGACCGAATTGATCTAAACACGAACTTGAACATAAAACGAACATATGTAAAAAAAACAAATGGACATGAATAACATTTTGAAAACAAACTATTTCTAACCAGGTTATCTATTCAAATGATAATATAAACTAAAGGGTGACCTTTGCCGGTGACCCTCCAACTTTCGGGCGATGTAAAGGGTATGCCCTCCAAGTTACGAAATTGCAAATATGACACCTCAAGTTAACAAAAATATGCAAATATGACACCTCAAGTTAATAAAAATATACACATATGACCTTTTAACTTTAATTAAATGCATGTACGACACCTCAAGTAAACAATACCGTTTAATATTGACCATCTACGACATTGTTATTGTTTTACGTCTGGATGCACATTTCTCGAACTTGAAATATCAATTTTGTATAATTTTTCGTATAAAAGTCTTATTTGCATAATTTTTGAACATTGAAAACGAATAATGCCAACGAAAAATGTTTGCAAATTTAACGGAAAATCATGTGCTAAATATCAGGGGTAAAAAACAAACGATTTTGATAATTTGAAGTGTCATTCCTACAATTTTATAAGTTGGAGGACATGACATTTATATAACTCGTAAGTTGAGGGGCTAGTTATGCAATTTTCTGATAAAGTAAATAAGTAGTTAGTTCTAATGTAATAATAGAATGCCGTCAAATTTATTTATTTAATATTGAAGGGGTACTAATGGAATTACATATACATGCAGTTGTAGGCTTAATTGACCGCCACCTAGCCACTTGTTGCATGCGTATAAGCCACGCACCCCTATCTACCCATACCTCGAAACATCCACGTCATCACCTACTTTCCCTATATAAATACCTGCGCCTTCTTCCTCCAACACAAAAAAGAAACCCCATACCTTCTACAAGAAAAATGGGCACTGTTTGTGCACAGCAACACCATAATCTTTACTCCGCCGCTGAAATCGATATTCCGCCGCGTAAATTACTCAGCCGCCGCGCCGTCGATATGCTAATTGATTCACCGAAAGGAGGAGATCACGCTTTGTTCTCCAGATTCTTACCGTGTAATCGAATTGATGAAGATTGCGACGATTCGGATCCCTACGGGTCGGATAATTTCAGAATGTATGAATTCAAGGTTCGAAAATGTAATCGGAGTCGGAGTCATGATTGGACTGATTGTCCATTTGCTCATCCTGGAGAGAAAGCTCGCCGGAGAGATCCTCGGAGGTTTAATTATTCTGGTAATGTTTGTTCTGAGTTTCGTAAAGGGCAATGTGGGAAAGAGGATAACTGTGAATTTGCACACGGGGTGTTTGAATGTTGGCTTCATCCATCTCGTTATCGTACTGAAGCTTGTAAAGATGGGAAGAATTGTAAGCGCAAGATTTGTTTCTTTGCTCATTCTAGTAAACAGCTTCGTATTTTACCGGAAAATCCGCCGGATAATAGATACCGTACCGGCTGTGTTTACTGTAAATCTGCCGGCACTTCTCCGACTTCTACTTTAATTGGGGTTTCTAGCGGCTCACCTCCGGTTTGTTCACCGGAGTTTGCTTCCTGTTATGGAGACAATAGGTTGATTGCTAATGCGCTAAGCTACAATGAAGCATTTAATGAATTAATGGCTTCTTTTGATACAATGAATATGAATTATGAAAGCGGTGGTTCTCCAAATCTACCATGGATGGGGGATTGTAATTTCAATACTGAAGAAAAATCACAGTTTATCCTTTCTCCTTCTTTATATCCAGTTCCGGGTGGATTTCAATTTCATCACAGAGAGAGCAGCAGTTTCTTTTCCGGTGACCCGTTTCGCCGGAATACGATCGACGGCGAGAGTACGAATTTGAATGCGCCTGATCTTTGCTGGGTGAATGATTTACTCACTTAGAATTCACCACAAATTCGTGGGGAGATTTCGAGATTTCTGTATATTATTATATAAAGAATTAAAAAGGTGCAAATCAAGCAGGGCTTTGTATGATTAATTTGTATTGTTCTTGTTACTGTTATCCGCCATTTTCTTCATTACTGTTGCAAGAATTTCTCTCTTGCTTCAGGACAGATTGTGTATATCCGTTTTTTTTAAAAAATATATATTTAAATTTACATAATATATAATTTTTAATAGTAACTAATGATTTTAACGGATAAGTATATTGAAAATTCGTAATTATATATTTCATTAAATAAATTAAATAATTCATTTTAGTTTTGATATTTATACACAAGTTATTAATCTATGAGATTCATAATTTATTTTTATATAATGTAATAAAATAATTATTAAATTAGTAATTTTTATACACAAATTATTCCTTTTTACCAATGTTTTTATAACAGGTTTAGGATCGGACTTCGTACTGATAAATTTAAATTTAATTTTTTAAAAATTACTTTTAAAAAATAACAATTTCAAAAGAATTCGGTATTTAATTAAATTAAATTAATTTCAAAAATAGGAAATATAAATATTATATAAAATTAATTATAATTAGAAGTAACGAATATATTACGAGAAAATTGCATAAATAGCCCCCAACTTACGAGCTGTGTAAAGGCTATGCCCTCCCACAGGTTTTTACGGTGTTGTTTACTTTAGGTGTCGTACATGCATTTAATTAAAGTTGGAGGGTCATATGTGCGTATTTTTATTTACTTTGGGTGTTATATTTGCAATTTCGTAACTTGGAGGGCATGCCCTTTACACCACACGAAAGTTGGAGGGCCGGCAAACGTCACCCAATAAAGATTGTGTATTTGATTTTATTTTATTAATAAATTTGATTCTTGTAAACAAATATCAAAATCAGTTATAATGTTTTTATAAATATAATGTAATATAATGGGTGACGTTTGCCGGTGGCCCTCCAACTTTCGTGTGGTGTAAAGGGCATGCCCTCCAAGTTACGAAATTGCAAATATAACACCCAAAGTTAATAAAAATATGCACATATGACCCTCCAACTTTAATTAAATGCATGTACGACACCTAAAGTAAACAACACCGTTTAATATTGACCCTCTACGACATTGTTCTTGTTTTACGTCCAGATGCACATTTCTCGAACTTGAATTATCAATTTTGTATAATTTTTCGTATAAAATACTTATTGCATAATTTGTGAACATTGACAACTAATACTGCAAATGAAAAATGTTTACAAACTTAACGGAAAATCATGTATTAAATATCATGGGTCAAAACAAACGATTTTGATAACTTTAGGGGTCATTTCTGCAATTTCATAAGTTGGAGGGCATAGCCTTTACACAGCTAGTAAGTTAGGGGCTATTTATGCAATTTTCTTAATCTTTATTATTATTTAATATAATATAAATTAACAAATAAAAAAATGAAATTAGACCATTACAAAATAACGATGAAAGAAGTTCTTTCACGTGGGGATTCTGGCTATGCAGATAAGCTACTCAATAAAGAAGGAAAAGTTAATTTGGGCTTCATAAGATAAATTAAAAGTCCAATTTGAAGGCCCAAATAAGGCGGCTGCTACGCACGTGAGATTCGGCGAAATTATTACAGTCGACTGTCGCAGACTTTCCCCGACAGGCAAGAAAGCCTCCACTCTCCAGCTGTCATTTTTTAAAATATTGATTTTATTATTGTTTTATTTTTTGTAACTAATTACTGTGAGATACACGCGCTACGCACTTGATCTTGGTCCCCACGTGTTCGTTCCCCTTCCTGTCTTTTGTCAGGCAAAAATTTACAAATTACAAGTTGTGTGGTCCACTCCAATTTTTTATTTTTATTTAATGAAAAATATATTAAGGACGGTTTTTACAGTAATTAAATAATAAAAATAATAATTACTATAGTGGGAATTGTAAAGATAAGAATATACTCCACAAATTACGCTGACGCTGGCTTCCAAGGCTGCTTTCCTTCCCCTTCCCTACACGCTTCTTTTTCATTTATAATTATATGATTAGGTGTCGACTTTCAAATTTGGTAATTTTATGATTAACAAATTAAATAATTTAAATAATTATAATAGACATAGTTTAATAATTTCTACAATTTTGATATCACCATTTTTAAATTATAAATATTTTAATCCCCAAAATATTAAAATGATAAAATAGATCTAAACTAGTCTTCAAAATTTAATATATATATCAAATTTGGTAAATGAAATATTCGGCTAAATTCAACTTTTAGGAATTCATTTTACAATTTTGGAGATATGATTTGTCAAATATTACAAATTTAGGGAATCAAAATTTACTAATTTTAAAGTTTGTAGACTACACATATCATATAAAATATGATAACCAATTTTACGAGAAAATGCAAAAGTTTGGGTTACGAAGACGCCCTTTTCACGTAATTGTAATAATTGTTTTTGAAAGAATTTTGTAATAAAATTTTAAAAATATTAAACTCTTATTACACTTTTTTAACCATTTTGCACGTATGTGTGATTTATGGGGTGTGTGACTGTGTGGCATGGTATTTTACTAAATATAGTAAGGGATGCAGATTTTGTAAGAGAACACATTCAATTTATTATATTTATTATTCGGATTAAATTGTATTATGTTTTAATTAATTTATGAATTTTCAAACATATAGGATGTTTTTATGCTTAAAATTACATAAATTAATTAATGAAGATAAAACTGTTTAAATTATAATTCAGTATTGAAAATGATGTTAAAAAATAATACATTTATAATTTCTAAATCAAAATAATTATAATTAAAGGAAAAAATTAGCCCAATATTTAAAGATGGTGTGAATTAGCCCAATATTTAAAAATTAGCCCAATATTATAATCAAAATTATTATTATAATTTTGGGATGTGAATAATGGTGATTTTGGGACTGATTTCACGATATTTATGTCATTTTAATTTTTCAATATTAGAAAATAATGATTACACATTGTTAAGCTTAACAGTTAAATTAAATTGAATCCGTAAAACTGCCCTTTTCGGTGTGACTTGTGAGGGGCCTGAGGGGTGATATCAAATTTTATATTTTGTATATGTTAAAAAAATTAAAATAAATATTTAATTGTTTTTTAAAAATTAATCCCAAAAATACTTATAATCGGATACTAAATTATAATATCAGATCATACTGAAAAAAAATATCAATATTATCGGATATTTAATATATAAATCTATATAACACTGTATATAGTTAGTTATGTAAATATATTTAATTTGTTTAGAGGGAAGATGTGAGGTGTATGAAATGAACACGTGGGGGCGGCGGGAGAACCAGGGATAAGGTAAAGTACAGCTACAGTAATAATGAAGGGGCCGGGCCACACAAGTTTGAAAATATTAATAATTCAGTGGCCCCCGTCTGTAGCTTGAATTCTTGGTCAAACAAAGGGAATGCCGAAATTAATTACGGTATATTTTTTGTTGGAATATAATTAGGGAAATAAGCTAATTAATTAAATTTGATGAGTCATTCGGAACCTGTTACCCCGAATCTGGTTAGGTCCAATCTTAGTCAGGTCAGCCCAAGTGACATAAGCCGAACTTGGAGGCTAGATCCAGTTCACGCGAATGGACGGCATGACGAGAACAATCGGGCCAGAAAGCTTGATTTTAGTGATCGGGAACGATCAATGTAATCATACGTTCTCCTCTTCATCGGAACCGATCGGTCCATAACGCACAGATTACTCTTCGGGTCATCCGTACTCCTCAACATGTGACAATAGCTTTGATAATCTTGTCAGATGCGTGCGTAACAGAATCGTACAAACCTCCTCTGGTCTGGAGACAGCCGTCTATTAGCGTCGAAGACCTAGCCCCGCTCAGCCGGCTAGAGCTACGCCCGGCGGCTGTCCCGCCCGACACGAGCCGACCTAGCCGCATGAGACAAGCACAAAACAACACCCTACTGTTCACACATTAGTAATGTCTATAAAAAATGACACTTGTGAACGAAAACAAGATCTTCATCTTCTTCGATTTTCTCCTGTTCCCCTTAAGCTTTCACTTCATTTGTTATTTCTAAAGAAAGAATATGACATTTGTAATGAACAACTTGGTTATTGGATCGACTAAGAGCATTTTTAGCTCTTAGTCAAGTGATTTTTTTTTCCTTCTTTCAAGCGTTTTTCACTCTAAAATTAATTTGTCTATTTTCATTTGATTCTAAATCATTTCCCGCTTACAAAACAAATTAAATCGAATTCGTCTTGCAACGAACCGAACGACTGTTGACACCCCCGGTTTTCAGACTACAACAAAATTGAAATTATGTGTTATAAAATTTAGTATTTAATCCAAAATATATAAATTAAGAAATCAATAATGGGGTTCATCCCAGTTTAAATTAATTTTCGTTATAATTCGAATGGTTAGAGTTGATATAATCATATAGATTTTTATCAAATTTGATTCTAAATTTATAAATTTTGGTTGGATTATTTAAATTATTTATTATGGTTGGTAGATATGTTATACGATCCGAATAGTTCGTGAACAATATGTGTTCGACTCGTATGTGATAGTGTTCGCTCGTTCGAATAAAAATATGAACATTGTTCAAACATTATTTTATGTTCGTTTATAATTTAAACTAATATGAACATTTTCGTGAACAAATTCAAACGTTCGTGAACAAATAATTATTTAAATTAATTTTATAATATGATTATTGTAGTATTTATGTTTACAAACCCTTACAAAATTTGCTTATGTTGTTGGTGAGTTAATTTTTTTCTTTGTTTTGTGAAAGATAATTATTTGATTATTTATTCAGTACATTTATTTTTTTGTGATTTTGTTTGTAAAACAACAATATTTGATTTTTTTGGTGAGGTTCGCACAAATACTACAAACATGTTCGAACAAAACATACGAACAATGTTCGAACAAGCTATTTGAACGAATATAAACATTCACTTAATAATTTGAACAATGTTCGAACATATTTTCATGTTCGAATAAAATACGAACGAACATGAATATGTTCGAATATAACTATGAACTAACATAAACAAAATGAGTTCAGTTCGTTCGAATTGAATAACAATCATAATGGTTGGATTCGAAGTTTTAATTTTGTTTATTTTATTAAATTTAAATAAATTGATTTCCCGATTTTGTTTAAATTAAAATTATTTGATATCTAAAATAGATAAATGGATTGACTAATAAATGACCAATATTAAATTCAATTAATATTTTTAAATTTTTGGATCAACTATATTTTAAATTAATATAAATTTTAGGCTGTATTACATTAAAAATAGAACATGACTCAGTGTTTTTTAATGAAATAACAAAATAGAACATAAATTAGCATCTTTAAAAAAAAGTTATTTTAGAGTCGTTTTCTATTAAACATTAAAAATGAAATCACATTTTTTAAAACAAACATTTATGAAATAAAACACCATCAAAGAGATTTGTGTAATTGATATTTAATCAAAATCTTTATAATGACGGCCATTACTATAAGTTGTATTGTATGCACATTATTTGGCATGTTTTGTCCAATTGAGATACATCTAGGGATGTCATTTGGAAGGGTTTGGGTTGGGTTTAATCAAATCCACGCTCATCCCACTACTTATAACTTTAAATTCATGCACGTCCCAAATTCACATTGAATTTGAATATTCAAATATGTATCTTACCTTTGCGAATACTCACCACACGTCGAAAAATCCAACCCACGTAAAATTTCATATAATAAAAATTATAAATAATTTTTTTCATTTTTTTCGACAATTTTTTTTATAAATATTTAAAATAAAAAGTAATAAATATTGTAAAATATATTGTTTTTATTTATGACTTATATTTTATAAATATATCGAAATTTTAAAATAATGTAAAAAAATATTAAACTTTGAAAATGATAAAAATAGTACAAAATTGTTATAATTAAACAATTCTAAACTAAAAAGGTTTGTAAATATATTTCTAATATTTATAATTACATATTTAATCTAAAAGATTAAAACTAATTATTTTATATTTTAATATATGTTAATGTTTTAAATATGAATATCGTTTTTATTTGATCACTTAATCTTAAAAAGGTTAAAAATTTAACTAAATTTTCAAATATAGTAAATAACATATTTATATATTAAAAATTACATAAATAACACTTAATCTTTCAAAATTGATTACCAAAAAATAAACGAAAAATCGTCATTTTATATTTGATGTTCATTCATAAATATCTGTAAAATACACAATTTCTAAATTTTGGACATCACTTTTACATTATACTTGGTTACAAAATAAACGAAAATATTATGATAACACCAAAATGAATTCATTCAAATAAACATAGTTTTATAAAATTGATAAGATAAATTCTTATTATTATAATTTATAAATTTAATCATAATTATATATTATGAATACAAAGATGTTGACATATAAGATATTTTAAAAAATATTAGATATAAAACTTTAAATATTACATTAAGTTTTGTGGGTATGATGGTTATGAGTTTGGGTTTGAGTATAAATCTACATCCATCCTACCCTCCCATACCCACCAAAAATCTAACTCTCACGGGTAGGATATCTACCGGGTTGAGTTTTTTTGTCATCCCTAGATACATCGAGCATATTGATAGACCAATCAAAATATTCATGCATTTACCAAAAAGCCTCTTCTCAAACATAAGCCATAACAAAAATAATCTTCTTGGCTATGTTGCACGATTCGTGGGGTGCGTGCATTTCAACTCACCGGGTGTAGGGTGTGTGAATCCTTATTAAGTGCGTCATTATGAAAGTTGAATATCACATATATGCATTCGTTCACTTGTGTAAGAACCCAAAAAAATATATACAATTATATAATGACACATATAATCAAAAAATAAATATGTTTTTCTTTTTATTAATGAAAAATAGTCGAATGAATAAGAAATATATTCAAATCATTATATATCAAATACATTTATTTTTAACAACTCAAAATTGAAAAATAAATAAAGTAACATTAAATTATTGTTGTTGTAAATTTAATTATTTTTTAATTTTTAAATATTTTAATTAAATTATATAAAACACGCTAATTAAAATTTTATGCATTACGCACCCTCTCACTTTGTATCCTACACACCGCACTCGCACTCGTGCAACCTAGCTTCTTGGGCACCTATTCATTCCATCAATTTATCTGAAGAT
The DNA here is from genome assembly GCA_009725065.1 of Utricularia reniformis. NCBI lineage: Eukaryota > Viridiplantae > Streptophyta > Magnoliopsida > Lamiales > Lentibulariaceae > Utricularia > Utricularia reniformis. The sequence continues at coordinate 105,593 of RWGZ01001150.1, read as the reverse complement.
GTGTATTGTTGTCGATCAGGAATATTTGGATAATTATTGATATTGTTATAGATTGAACACACTTAAAGGACGATTGATATTGGTTTATATCGATCAAGACAACTAAATGTGTAATAAGGAATGTGACAATGAACATATATGAAAAAATGAGATGGAGGCCATAGAGGACCATACTAAGACATGTTGGGGTTCAATCGACAAATCGATCTAGGAGGGTAGTCAATTATGGAAAGAGGATAAAAAACAAGACCATGTAAAATATGATATTATCTGAATCAAACGTGTTGTAATTACAAATTTAATATTATAAAATACATATATATCTTCAATCAACTCATCTATATAAAGTTAAAGTAAAAGAGAATCAATTGTACGGAGGTTAATTTGAATAATCTCAAATTGTTCGGTTGTGTTGCGTATGTTCATATAGACATTGAGAAGATTGATAAGTTTGATGCTCAAGATATAAAGATAATTTTCATTGGCTATGGAAATAATTATTTTGGCTACCACTTCCGAATGGAAAAAAATAATTAGATCGGTGATGTAACCATCAACGAAAATAAGTTTTACAACGAAAGTCTCACTAAGAAGAAGAAAAAACATATCTAAGCGATAGTGCTCGACTTTTCAAGTGTGTGAAGTGAACTAGTGAACCAACAGGAAGACTCGAACACAATCTTGTGTGACGACGAATGTGCCACCTGATCTGATCGCTCTGATACCGATCAACATAATGAATACCGCTCGACATATGACAATGTTAAAAAAGTCACTCATGTATTGAGATAGTCGATCCGGAAGAATATGTCACCCGATCAATATCCTCTTGTAATGTATCATATATTGTTAATTGATAATGAATGAGAGAATTTACGAGAGGTTTTTGAGTCTCTGAATACCAAAAAGTATGAGTTTCTTGTGAAGGATGAGATGAAGTCCTTGTCAATGAACAAAACTTGAGTTTAAACAACATTACCAAAGAGATATCGGGATTTACTCAATAAATGATTCCTCAGAAGTAAGAGGTCGATTGGTTCAAACGTTTCAAAACGAGACTAGTGGTCAAAGTATTTATTTAGAATAAATAAATCTACTATTCTGAGGTATTCATCGATTGTCAAAATGATGACTATCTTAGGATGAGGATCAAAGTAATTTTGCTTATAGTGACCTTAGAGAATCTCTATATTGAATGATGTAAAGATTTCATTCAACTTGAGTAGATGGATTTATTCCTAGGCCGAGGAACTATCAGTCTAGAAAAAGAGTTCATTATTGAACTGAGATAATCAAAGAACAAGATTATGTCAAACATGATTTGATATGAATAAATTGTATTGATTATACAAATATAATTTTAGAAAATATTATATTTTTTTCTAAATATCTCTAATTTAGAAAATATGTATTTCAAATTTTCTATTCATGTGTTGATACTTTTGAAAATTGATACTGAATTTAGTCTTTTCGCCAATCGTATGGTTTTTAATCAATTTTAGGTTGTGCTATTAAACTTCTAGTGGCGTTCTTTTTATGTTGCTTTTATTCACGAGTTGTAAATAATTCATCGAGTTTGTTCGCAAATTTCCCAAATATAGGAATGATCAAACTCTATAACTTTGCATTTAAATTGCTCGTTTTCTTTCCCATAAGAGTAACCGAGCCGATTAAGAGTGTTTAGTAAAGAACTCGTATCCTTTATCACCTACTCAACTAAATTTATCATTTTTCAAAATCTAATGTTCGATGAGTCGAGCAAATCTTTGCTTAATAACTATGATTAAGGTTGTCGTGTTATAAAAAAATGTATGTGTTCCAAAATATGAATATAAGTTCGAATAAAAATATAATGAATTTTAAGAAAACAAATATATATTTTGTGCAATTTACTGCTGTTATTATCCATTTTAATATCGTTAATTATTAATGAAATAGCTTCCACCTAATATTCATAGTTTCATTTTGTTCCTTACTCGTGAAGGCCAACACTTTCCTATTATATTTACATTATATGACAAAAAAAACAAAGGTTTGATTCAAATGATAACTAATATGATTAATAATTAATTAAATAATTAATAAGAGAATACGTGTAGGACTACTAAATAGGCACTCGTTTTTGTTGTGGAGCATCGATTTTCGACTATATATTTTAAATACAGACAGGAATACATAAATATTTATTTTTTTATATTATTTTTGTAATGAAATGTCAGAATTTATCTATACAGATGTAATGATAATAATGTATAGTTCACAATACACAGTGAGAAGGAATATTTTGGAAATGGTGTTATTTTATAAAAATATATGTCTGCAAAAATTATACCAACATGGCATCAACCCTAATTTCAGATCTAATCACTGAAACAAAGGACGAAGCTAGCAAGAACAGAAGAATTGGGAAAAAAACTTCTGCTTTTCTTGATCTGAAGTTTATTTACAGACTCATTGTTGAAGAGTTAGCGTTCAGGCTTCAGAACGCGGTGGTTCATTCAGATCGAGATCAAGAATCTTCTTTGGATCAGGCCCATAGCAATTATTCTCATCGACCACCGATGAAGTGTCGGATACGCTACGCAACGCGCCGCCGGTAGGATTAGGGGGTGCGACCTGGTCTAATTTAAACGGTGGTGGATGTACCATTGGTTGGTATAAGAAAACAGGCTGACCGTTGAGAAGAAACGCAGCCTGCGGTTGGGTTTTGAAGAAAGGGTAAACGGGGTGTGCGATGGTTACCCCGGAGTTACGGGCGGAGCCGAGGCGGCACTTGAGATCGAGTTCTACAGAGGCGCGTGTGTTTATGTCGGGGCTGGATGACTCAACGGTGCTGCTGGGGCTGGGACTGTGAATGTTGACGGCGTCGGATGGAAGAGGAAAGTTTGTTTTCGCCTTATTGCCACGGAAATCCCTCGCGGCCGCGTCGTATGCACGCGCTGCCTCTTCAGCTGTGTCAAAAGTACCAAGCCAAACTCTGGTCTTCTTCCCTGGGTCCCGTATTTCGGCTGCGTAGCGGCCCCATGGTCTCTTTCTTACTCCCCGGAAGTGCAGCTCTCTGATGGCGGTATCTTTCGCCGTCGCTGATTTTCCGGTAGCCTGATCCTTCATCGCCATTATCATCTTCCCTTGACAGAAAAATTATGGAAGACAGTGCGGAAATTTTTGGTAGGGAATTGAATGAAGAGCCTGTTTTATAGGAGAAAAAACCGTAGCGCGTGGTTGTACGTGGTGATATGGCGCGTATTGCAGTCAAAGTGTGGGTTGACTGGGGCTACCGCCGCCCAAGCCACGACGGCGCCGATGTCTATGTAGTGCCAGCGACCGACCGTCGATTTATAGGTCGTAATAAGTTTTAGAGGGAGGTGTACGGGCTAAACGGGGTAATTGGGTTAGTTATAAGGGAATCGTTGCCGTTGATCTAAATCAACGGTGGATAATCTTTATTTATTATCAAATTTTAAAACGTGCAATACGACTAATATAGTACTTAGTTGGATAATCATACTAATTAAATGTTGAATTAGCTTTTTATTTTTATAAATTAATAAATGGATTTAAGTTATATTTATTTGTAAAACGAAATATGTGAAATTTGAGGGGTTGATGATGTAATAATAAGAGATTGAAGGGTAAAACTGCAAATAATGTACGGCACCGCATCCAGGAATACGACTAGGGTATCTTTACCGCCCACACTCGACAGGTCCCGAAGACTAGCGGCAATCTAATCTCAACCACCCAATTATGTAATCTACTCGTAGCCGTCGATTTTTCAATTATCCTTTCAGTTTGTCGCCGAATCATAACACGCCACGTGGTACCTCAAGCCGCAACGCCTCGTACGTACGCGTTCACATCCTTGTCTTGACTGACGTCTATTAAAAACCGAAAATTCGGTCGGTAGCTGTACGTGGGGAAATGTGGTAGTAAAGGAGTTTACTACTTTACCCTTTGTGGGTCCCATTTACGCTAAACATTTGGGCCTGTCTTGAAATTTGGTCGGTAAATTTGAGAAATCTGGGCTAACTATGAATCTCTATATTACCCTTTTGTAGGACCCATAAGTTACATTTTAATGGGCCTGATATGTTGGGCCAGAAGCGTGAATCAGGTTAATGGGCCAAAACTGTATACAAATTATTGCTTGGAGGAGAGGAAATCAAATCTCCTCCTTTTGGGTTTAGAAGCCGTTCTTCCTTCAACCGTATCGTATATACCTGCGTCTCGAGTTTGTTTGTCGACGCTGGGTCTTAGTCTTCCGTTCTGGAATTATCTTAATTTAGGTATTTATTCAATTAGTTCTTATGGCACCATCGGAACCAAATAATGGAGGCAGCACTGGTGGAGGGGCTACCAGAGACCAAAAGTCTGTAAAGGCGCCTGCAAAAGACCTGAAGAAGAAGGAAGAGAAGAAGGATGATGATCTTGTGAGTTTTCAACTGTTCGTTTGCTTTATTATGTAATCTGGGGACTGTGGGTGGCTAGGGCTTGAGCTTATATGATATAAATATACCGCTTTTTGTTTCTTGGTGGGGAATTGTGACATTTTTATTGCTTTTAGTCGGAGGAGGACTTGGCACTGAAGCAGCAATTGGAATTGTATGTGGAAAGAGCGCAAGACTCGGATCCTGGGGTGCAGAAGCTTGCCCTTGAGAGCATGAGGTATGCAGTCTTAGATCATTTGCAGTCATGTGTGGAAATGTTTTTATCTTTTTTGCTAGTAATGAGATTATGTCATCTCTCAATTGAGTTCTATATTTGGCTTTAGCAAATTGCTTCAATAAATGAGCTTAAACACCTATTAGATTTTTCAATGTGGAATTTTTTTGTAATGGTAGTGCCAAAAGGGCCATATCGGATAGGCTCCAAGCTATTTAGTGGATCCCATCCTAATCTAAGACAAGAAGTAATTGTAGATAGTTTCATATTTATTATTTACTCATTGTGTAATATGATCTTAGGCTATGTGCACTCCGTATAGCATAGCTGAGCTCGTTTAATGAGATCATTACCTTTTCCATTGTTCATAATTCCTTCAGGAAAGAAATCCGCACTGCAACCAGCTCCATGACTTCAGTGCCAAAGCCACTCAAGTTTCTACGCCATCATTATGTTACTCTGAAAGGACATTTTGAGAAGTTGGTAGATGTGGATTTGAAGGTGAGAACCCTATGCTCAATTTTTCATTGTGCTACTCACCAATTATTTATTTATTCTGATTGCATATTCCTGAAGAGTTATCTTATTATTTTTTTCTTTTGCTTCAGAAATTACTAGCAGACATACTTTCTGTTTTGGCTTTGACCATGTCACCTGAAGGAGAAAGGGTATGCTTTTAGCATTTAGATTTGTAATTTGGTTCCAGAAACAACAGTTCCAGTCCTTTGTGTGGACATCTTTGTAATATGATTGAATGCTCTTGCCTCAACAAAAAAATGCGCTGTCTGTGATTCAATTCCAATTGTTGCAGGAAAGTTTAAAATACAGATTACTTGGTTCAGGCGATGATATTGGTTCATGGGGCCATGAATATGTCAGGTGATTGTCTTAGAATCTTAAAGAAGTACCACTATTAATTTTATTTCAAGATATTATTTGGATGCCACTATTTTTTGTGTTATGGGATTTGAAGCTGGCCCTTTGTGTGACAATGGGGATTGATTTCTGACACTATAGCTGCCTTCATTTCTGATTGCAGGAATTTGGCTGGGGAAATTGCACAAGAGCATGTCAAACGGCAGGTCTTATTTTTTTCGCCAGTGTTAAGCATTTATGTGATGCTTGTTGTGTGCTATATAGGGTAAATTAGATTTTTTGATATTTTCTGGCCCATTAAATATTGCATTTTCACTCCAGTGAACGTGAATGGGTGGCTGATTAGTGGATTTTGTATTTTGACTGAGAATTATGTGAAGTATGTAATTTATGGAGAATATATGCCCCAAAAGTGTTTGTGTTATTATCATTTAGCTTTTATATTGCTTCTGAATAATTGCATTTCAGAGTGAAGAGACACCAATGGATGAACTGTGGAAACTGGTGGTGGAGATTGTTTCATTCCATATGATGGTATGGTTTTCCTCATTCCCGCTGAACTACTCTTGTCTTGAGTCCTTCATGAATTTTGCTTTCCATGGTTTTTAAATTTTATCATTTTTAAGTTATTGCTAGAATATTTTTAAATTTTAATGTCCACTTTATATTCATGTAATTTGATTCTGTGCTCACTGGTTCTATGTGAGTCCAGCATAATGCTGAGCCCGAAGCAGTAGATCTTCTTATGGAGGTACTATACCATCCTTGTTATTTTTATTTTTTAATTACCTTAATGAAATACAAGGAAAGTAATTTAATTTGCATGCATTGTCTAGGTTGAAAACCTTGATGTGTTGTTGGATCATGTGGATAAAGCAAACTACAAAAGGGCATGCCTTTATTTAACAAGCTCAGCAAAGTAAGTGGATTAAATTAATTTTCATTGAATACATTTTTTCCTAATGAATCTCTTTTATAGAAAATTCATTAGTCCCAAGGATAGGCCTTTTTTCTGCCATCCTATGGACTCCCTCTCTCATTTCTGATGTCTATAACTTTCATGGTGACACACACATATTCTAGTGGTAGTTTTATAGTTTAATTTTATATAATTCCAATCAGATACCTACTGGCACCTGACGACATGCTTGTACTGGATATTGCATACTCTATTTACGTTAAATTTGAAGAGTATACAAGAGCACTTCAGGTTGCCTTGTGTCTTGGTAATTTGCAGGTTTGTCTATGAATCCATATTATATATGATCGATTCCAGATTTTAATACATTTTCAATAGATTTATTTCATGTCTTCATGGTTATTTTGACACTAGATTTATGTTGCAGTATGTGAAGGAGCTTTTCCAAACTTGTACAGATTCTGTCACAAGGATGCAGTTTTCCTTCATGCTTGCTCGGCATGTAAGTGATGAAAATTCACAGTAGCTTTTTTTATTTCTTCTTTTCCAGTAGCATTTTTCAATTGTATAACTGATTTAGTTGACTCATTTGTTATTCATATGGCATTGCTTGACTTACAATCCCAGGATAAAATTTTGAATTTTTACCAGTATGATTTTTGGTTTTTATAACATTAAGACTTGTTATTTACAGGGTGCTAGTTTTGAACTTGATGAGAAAATCATTCCGAATTATGTTGATAGACAAGCTTTGCAACAAATCATGGATAATCATGAATTAAGTGAGGGTTATCTGTCGCTTGCTCGTGATATTGAAGTAATGGAGCCCAAATCTCCTGAAGACATTTACAAGGTTTTGGGTTTCTCATATTTTCTGCTCTCTTAGATAATGTATTGGCACACTAAAAAAGTTACTCTTGATCTTTCCCTGGGATCTCAGGCGCATCTGCTTGATGGTCGTGGTGCTGGTGGTGGAACTGTTGATTCTGCCAGACAGAATTTGGCAGCAACTTTTGTAAATGCATTTGTAAATGCTGGTTTTGGCCAGGTTGATACATTGAGTCTCTTTCCTAGTAAAATAAAATTTGAACTTTATTTTTATTATTATTCTTTATGATTTCTCTCTTGCATTTTTCAGGATAAGTTGATGACAGTTCAATCAGAATCTTCTAGTGGTGGATCTTCAACAAGCTGGCTTTTTAAAAATAAGGAGCACGGGAAAACTAGTGCTGCAGCTAGTCTGGTCTGTTGCCATATTTTATAATGTTTAAATTTAGGAGCATTTGTAGATTTGCATATCAAAAGTTCGTCTTAAACCTATGTAGGGAATGATACTATTGTGGGATGTTGATTCTGGACTTTCCCAACTGGACAAGTATTTCCATAGTACAGATACTCATGTCATTGCTGGGGCATTGCTTGGAGTTGGCATTGTAAATTGTAATGTCCAGCATGAGTGTGATCCTGTAAGATTTGTTTTTGCACCCTTAACCTATTGTCTGATGCACTCCTGAAATCCCAACTGTTCTGGTATTTGAGTGACAACTAAATGACCTCAATGCACGTGCATCCTGTGGCTTGTCTGCCATTATTCTGTTCATTTTAGCTTTTCCTGACATTCTAAATTTTCCTTTGATCAGGCAATGGCCCTCTTAGTAGAGTTTTTGGATAAGGAAGATTCTTCTATTAGAATTGGAGCTATAATGGGCCTTGGTCTGGCATATGCGGGTTCTCGTAGCGATCAGGTGACTTCACTATCTTTGTAGAATCTCAAACATTCAGAGAGTGTACACTTTATTATCTTTTATTTTTGCATGACTTATAAATGTGTGGATATTTGTGTGCTCGGATATTCATATATCATTTTTTTTCTTAGGTTCGGGATGTATTGGTACCAATACTTGCAGATGGAAAGTCCTCGCTAGATGTCATAGCATTTACAGCACTCTCACTTGGCATGATTTTTGTAAGCTCCTGTAATGAAGATATAGCACAGTCAATCATATTGGCTTTGATGGATAGAAGTGAAACTGAGCTGGGGGATCCTCTTGCTCGTTTCTTGCCCTTGGGTCTTGGTCTGCTTTATCTGGGGAAGCAAGTATGTGGTTTATTTATAACATAAGCATGGTGGTTTGTTCATATAACTCAACAATAGCTCTCTCAGGATAATGTCGAGGCTACTGCTGAAGTTTCAAAGACGTTCAATGAGAAAATAAGGCGTCACTGCGACATGATTTTAATGTCTTGTGCATTTGCTGGGACTGGAAATGTTTTAAAGGTTTTAATAAGTGATTAGTTTTATGAATTTGGGATTTCTAATTTGATGCTAATCGCATCCCTTGTCACAGGTTCAACACCTTCTTGGTCAATGCTCTCAACATCTGGACAAGGGTGAAACATACCAGGGACCAGCTGTTCTTGGAATCGCTATGGTGGCAATGGCTGAGGAATTAGGGCTTGACATGGCTATTCGTTCACTTGAACATCTTTTGCAGTATGGAGAACAGAACATTAGAAGGGCTGTTCCTTTGGCTCTAGGACTCCTTTGCATATCAAATCCAAAGGTAGTTTTGTTAATGAGAATGTTATAAGATGCAAGACTCACTTTTTCTTGTTTAAAGCATCTGATAGTTGACTATGCTATAAGATATCTGTGTTGCTGTTTCTCTAATATTCACATGGACCTTTTTAATAGTTTTTTCCCTTCGATTTGATCCTGTGCACAGGTCAATGTCATGGACACCTTGAGCAGGCTTAGTCATGATGCAGATGCAGAAGTAGCGATGGTAATTGGATTATCTTGAGAGTTTATTTCTTCTTTATTTACTTATGCTTTTATTCGATTCTAAATTACTAGGCTGCCGTTGTTTCCCTGGGCTTGATCGGAGCTGGAACTAATAACGCCAGAATAGCTGGAATGCTTCGAAATCTTTCAAGCTATTGCTACAAAGATGCAAGCCTTCTATTTTGTGTATGTACTGAAATAATCACTCCCTTGTTACTCTTCGTATCCAAATGCCTATATATACGTGTCTGCATTCGTAATACATTTGCAAAACGATACAGGTACGGATCGCTCAAGGCTTGGTCCATATGGGTAAAGGGCTGTTAACACTTTCTCCATATCATTCTGAACGTTTTCTTTGGTCCCCGTAAGTTCCCATCAATTTTCTACCATTTAGTTTAAAGTACTCGTGTATATCTCAGTCCCGATGTCTTATTTTCTTGCAGAAATGCTATGGCCGGACTTGTTATCTTTCTCCATGCATGTCTTGATATGAAAGCCATCATACTGGGAAAATATCACTATGTTCTATACTTTCTTGCTTTGGCTATGCAGGTAAATTCAAACCATATTTTTTCGTGCTTTCTTTCATGAGTCGATGCCATGCTAACAGAAAATATCTTTCTCCAGCCAAGAATGCTTATGACCGTTGACGAGAAGCTGAAACCTCTTACCGTACCGGTTCGGGTAGGCCAAGCCGTTGATGTTGTCGGTCAAGCCGGTCGTCCAAAAACCATTACCGGTTTCCAAACTCACTCAACACCAGTTCTTCTCTCCGCCGGTGACAGAGCAGAGCTTGCCACCGAAAAGTAAGACCAATTATCTCATTTTTACTTACACAATATTTCACACGATTTTCGCAATGCGTTTCAGATACATTCCTGTCTCGCCAATTCTCGAAGGATTCGTCATCCTTAAGGAGAATCCAGATTACATAGACGACAAGTAACACTAAAACAAGCTAGACTGGCACCTCATTCCAGCTTAATGCTGATGTGCCGGGCACAACATTCTGCACTCTGTTTTCAAGTAACTTAACTCCCTTTCACTTATGGCTACGGAATTCAAATTACTTTGTTTATTTGAAACCTTTTGTTCTAATGTATGCTTTTATCAGATAGCTCACTGTTCTTCCATTTCTTTTGCAACACCATTGCTCCATTGATTCTTAACCAAAATCTGAGCTTATTAGATATACTGTGTTATATCTTAACCGATTGCATTGTTCTTGATCGTATTTGAAGTTTATATGAGTAGGGGCTCTCAAAAATCTCAAAGTACATTAACGAGGAAAGGCTTTTTCCATGAACTCAAGAATTTGGAAATTTCGTCGAATTGGGTTGAGTTTTTTTTACAGGTCACGCCGGCGGCATTTTGGATACTCCCTGCCGGCGTAGCTCGGCTATCACGCTGTTCAAAGACGGCGGTTTCAGGCCAAGCGGCAACGACAGCCATGGCTTAGACAGGGCATCTCCGATAGTGGCGTCAATATTTTCTGTCCATTGGATGACCTGGGGAACTGCCTGCCCTTGATGTATATGTGGCAATCCGAAGCCGGGAGCTGGTGGAAAGCACGGCATTACCGGTACCGGAATCTGCGGAATCGGAGGTATCCTGGTTTAGAAAATTATTACTTAAAAGAAAGTGTGATTCTCTTGCCGTTTAACTCACTTGTCGGTGGTTCGCAACCGGCAGGAGAGATGGATGACCCCATACATGTAGATGTTTAAAATGGGTCGGCGCCGGAAACGCCATGGTCGCCGGAGCAATCCAAGGGCTCTTTTTCGGATGAAACCCACCGCTGACGACGGCGCGTTGGTTCCATCTCGCCGCCTCTAATTCCCTTGCCTGCAAATGTTTCTGGTGGGAGCGGTATTTCTGCAAGATCCTTGATTTTCTTTTAGAAACAGTCCCTAAATCTACAGAAAAAAGCCCTAAAATGAAGAAACTTACTTGGAGATGGCTTGCTACGTTATGGCGAGTAAGACAGTCGATTTGCATAAGTTCTAAAATCCTTGAAGGCACAGCTTTCTCTAATCCCAGTTTCTCCACCGCCTCCACAAATCTCCGGTGAAGCTCCGGCGTCCAATCCATCTGTAAATCAAATATTCTTAAAAACACAACACAACTAGCCATCTTGAACAATTAACGATTCCCATACCTTGGCCTTCTTCTTCTTAGCTAGGTTTTTAGATTTCTTTGGTTTAAGCTCCGATACTTCGGCGGCGGGAACAGTAATCCCCAATTCACCGGCGGCAGCGGGAACTGAGAAATCGGAAAAAAAATCTGTGTCCATTTCGAGATCAGGTAAGAGATCATAGCCGACGAAGAATTCATCAAAATCAAGGATTTGGAGCAAATTGTCAACAGATACAGAAGCTCTTCCTTCCATTTCATCTTCCCTTTCATTGTTCGAGCTCCTCAGAGGCGGAGACAAGGTAAGCATGTATTCACTGACTGTATCAAGTACGAATTTCAGTGATAACCTACACACCACACGCCTATTTCTTATATATAACGAATTTCAAACTAATTTATATTCAAATATTAATAAATGATACAAAAATATTCAAATTCAATTAGTTAAATTAAGTTTTATCATTTAGTATTCAAATACAATTTATGTGTTATGCAATTTCTTTATATGGCTGATAATTAAATATCATTTAATATCAATATTTTATTTGGATGTCTGGCTTTTGGGCATTTTAGAAATATATTCACTCCAAAATCTATTTTTGTAAAAATACTAATCTACCATTTATTATATAAAACCGAAAATACATAGGTATTTTGGCAAAATGGGATTTTTGCAATGGACATATAGGCAAATATCCTATTATACTTTGATAAAATTGGTAAACTTATTACCTACTTTTTTGAAATTTTCATTCTCTAAATTTTTATATTTTATAATATTCATTCCCAAAATTTATAAATTCAAATATATAAATCCTCAAATTTTGAATACCGTAAAACATGTCTTGTAATTTGCACATAAGAGTAAAATCATCTCCCCAATTTCGTTAGTCAATGTATATTTTTAAAGTCTTATTATTCCTTGATACGGATGCTTGCATTTATATTTTCAAATGGTAGAAGTTTTTTGGTCTCCATTTGAATTTTTTGTAATTTTGATCCCCACATTTTCTAATTTTGACAAAATTAATCTATGAAATTTGATGTACACAAATCGGTCCTCAAACTATTATTGTTTTGGCAAAATCAGTCATCAAACTTACGTGTGTGACATAATTGGTCCCTAATGATGTAATTTGGGGCAAATAAGGTTCCCGAACTAAAATTACACAAATTTAGTTCTTAAAGTTTTGGGTTTTTGGCAAATTTGGTCCCTAACGACGTTAATGGTCCCAAAAAGTGTGTAAAACATAACAATTTTAGCCCACATTCTTTAGAATGACTAATTTGGTCAACAAATTTTACATAATTTGACAAATTTAATCCCAACGAAAAAATATTATGTTTTTAAGACGCATATGTATGAATATGATTTTTCCAACAAGACTAAACATATTACAAATTTTACATAATTGGTAATTTTCGACTAAACTTATTACAAATATGCGAATTTGTTTTCCCAATGTCAACATTTGAAGTTTATTAATGTTTGATGAAATTTATATGTTGAAGTTTCGATATAATTGTTTTTCAGAATTCATTTTGACGAAATCCGAGAGTTACTCATTATATTTTTCAAGAAGTCCTGGAGTTATTTATTTGACAAAAAAAATTGTTAATGTGGAAAATTGTGTTATTGCTTAACTTTCAATGTCATTGATATTCGAAATTTCAAATTTTTACGATATCCGACAGTTATATTGGTGGCTCATTGAATCATTCTTCAAGGCATTATTGATATCTCATTTGTAATTTATGACCGAACATTTTACAACGATATCAATTTTATGTTTCGAATGTCAAAATTTGAATTTATCCGAACAAATTTTTCACCGAACAAATTAGTATCAACATGGAGAACCATAAATTTTTGGGTCGGATACGGATAAATCCGTATCGGGACGCACCGGTCAAAATATCGAAAAAAAATATTTTAAGTTTAAAAAAAATATTTTTTAAAAAATTAAATAAATATTTTTAATTTAAAACAAAAAACAATAAAAAATTGTTTGGATCTGACCGGTGTTTGAAAAACCCGTAGGCGGTACCGGTCAAAATTATTTACAGTTTTTTAAAAAAATTAAAGAAAATTAAATTGTTTTTTAAATAAAACCTATTTAAATTTGTTTCAAGCAAAAAAAAAATGTTCGGGTCGAACTCTATTTGTAAACTAACGGCGTTAGACACTAATTTTATCCAATTTATGAAACTTTTGGGACTAGATTTGTTAGTGTGTGTAAAGTTTGAGAATCAATATTGACAACATAAAAGTTTGGTGACTGGTTTTGTCAAAATATTAAACTTTGATTATCAAATTCGTCAAATGAACCAAATTTGGGATCAAATTTGTCAAATTATCCAAACTTTAAGAACTAAATTTGCCGTTGAAACATTTCGGGACCAAAATTGACAAATTATCCAATATTTGGGGACCAAAGTTGTCATTTTCTCATTTTTAGCACTGCAAATGATGATGGACACTAAGCTTGGTACATACACGTTAGAGACTAATTTTGTAATTTAAATGAAATTACTCGTACTGATTGTGTCGATATTTTTTTTATTATAATTGTCAAATTTTAAAACTTTGAAGATCAATTTTGTAATTGAACATTGAGTGTCCGTTTTGCCTATATAAAATTTTGGTGAGTCAAATATATCATGTTAATGACTTGATACCATTAATTACAAAACTATATAAATCAAAAATTTCAAATAATTAAAGTGTAGGGATAATTTTGCGAGTTACTCATTTGTATATTAATGTATATTTAGTTAAAAATAATTAATTTTAAATACGTTTAATATCTACTCCAATAAGTCATATCAATCAATAGAGTATTGTTGTTAAGTCCGATCTATATTTTACGGGACAATACCCAAATTTCATTAATAAAGTTTAATGCTTTTGATAATATTGGTTTCCAAAGTTTACATTGTAGCAATTGTGATACTTAAATACTATGATATCAAAATTGATCCTCATATTTTATAAATTTTGTCAGAATTAAACACTAAAGTTTACTATGTATATTATAATTGGTCTCCAAAATTGGTAATTTGACAAATGAGATCATCGGTCAAAATAAAGTTTCAGGGTTCGATTTGCCAATTAGATTATGTAACTTACCAAATGTTGCAAACTTGAATAATTAAATTTGGAGAAAATTTTATAAGTAGCCTCAACTTACAAAATTACAAGAATAACATATAAAATTATCAATATTATTTATTTTTTGCTCATGACATTCTAGCACCCGGTTTTCCGTTAAGTTGAAAAACGTTTTTCCGTTAGGATGAGTGATCCTCAAAGTACACAAATAAGACATGTTTGACAAATTATACAAAATTGACTCATAATGTTCTAGAATTGTGCATAAATTATAAAATATTAACGAGTTCGTTAGAATGCCAATGATAAACGGTATTGTAAACTTGAGATATCTTATATGCATATAATTGAAGTTTGAGTGTTCTAAGTGCATATTTTTTGTAACTTGTAGGGCATGATCTTTATATCACCCATAAGTTAAAGGGTCGTAGGCAAAATTTGATAACTAAATATTTTATCACAAATTATAATAACTAAATTTGTCAAAATGATAAAACTTTAAGAACTCAAACGTCATTTTCTTGTATATTTTATGTATGACCATTATCCCTTATAACTAAGGATTTAATCTTTTACCGAAAATTTAGATGGAGACATTTGGCCGAAATTTCTCAAATTTAGGGAAAATTAATATTTTCTATATATATTGGGTTTATTTGGTATCCCAATTAAAACAACGGTGAGGTGCGGTGAGATGATGAAATCGTGATTTTTTTAATGCGCACAAAACATAAGGTTAATTGCGATGTGATAATCGTTAAAAAATCACGATATCATCACAGCTGTTAAAACCAGTTGTGGCCTCATCGTGATTTTGGAAAAGACTCATTTACCCTTACTTCTATTAATTATAATATAATTATACTTATTATTTTATATATATAAGAGTATATTAGTATTTTTACATAAATCACGATCATAATATCACAATTTTACCAAATATACTTAAAAATTCACGATCATCATATCTCACCACACCTCACTGCACCTCACCACACCTCACCATACCGCAATTTTAAAAAAACTGAACCAAACAAACCCATTGTAAGTTTTCTTAAAATTATAATTTGAAAAGTACACATCACTAAATTATTCTTAATAATGATTAAATAAATATAAAAACATTTGATTGTAACTTAATTACATCTCCAAAATATGATGTTTATTTTTTGAAGACATCGTTACGCCACGTCTCCAAAATTCCAAAAATATAATACTATTATTATGAATGTTTAATAAATAATAATTTAAAAATATGGGACCCACCAACTTGTCTATAAAAATAATTAGTTGATATTTCATTTTCATTTATAGGTTTTATTTAGAGAAACAAATACACACACGCAATACTAAATCTAACACATAACATTTAATTATTTGATGTATATGATAAATGTCATAAATCAATTTATTTTATCGACAAACACAAACATAGCGTAGATTATTTTTATATTAATTTTTATATTTATTCAATCTTTTTTAATTTACAATTACACCTTTCCAAAACATGTGTATTGTGGTTGTTCTTTAATTTAATTTTATAATGTACTAATTTATATGGTATTTTTTATTCAGTATATCTCAAATAAATTATATTATCTAAAAAAGTGGGCCACTTTGAATGTCAATTAAAAAAGTTATATTTAATGATTTTGATAATTTTGGTATCTAAAATTTTATAATCGTGATAATTGTAATATCTAAAGTATTAATATATCAAAAATAGATGTGATTGTATGTGCATCCTTCTATATATATATGCTCTAAAACTGTTTTAATAAATTTTCATATCGATCCAAAATTTCATTTAGATATAATCGATTTATTAATTATTATATTTTAAAAAATAATATAATTTAAACTAGTATTTATTTTATATCTAAAAACAAAAAAAATATCAAGTTGATTATTTTTAAAGACCATGGATAACATGATATTATAATATATTATATTTTTTATTTAATTATTTTTTGTATTTTGAAATTGATTTGATATGGTTAGTTCAAAAATTCAAGTTTAAGATAATTATAATAATATCTTGGTATTTTAATAATTTTAAATCAAAATTGATAATATAATTTTGAATTTTGTTATTATAATTAATTTTGAGCAAATTTTAAAGATTAAAAATTAAAATTTTGAAATATTAATATATCCTAAATTCGAATTTAATAAAATGTCATCCCAAAATTATACACTACGTACAGCTAATCAACAGTGACTCGTGGTGCCCGACAAATTAAAACGACACATTTGTCAATGGGACCTACTTCAATAATTGCATTTTCGTCCTTCAACTTTTTTTCATTATCAGACCCCACCACATAAACTTTATGGTTCTAAAAAATCCAAACTTATTATCACTTCTCTTATTTTAAATATTCACAAAAAATCATATGTGTAAAATAAATTATCCTCTCATTTAAAATAAATATAAAAAAATTATATTTTCTCCTAATTTGATTTCTATTGTTATGGTCCCTTTTTAGGGAGTACCAACAGTCGTCCGGTTCGTTCAATCAACGAACTCGGTTCTAATTTATAAAAGATGTGGAGAACGATTAAAAGTTAAAATCAAAGTAAGAACACAACATATATAGTGGAAACCCCGTAAAATGAGGTGAAAACCACTCGACCAAGAGCCGATTGTGCTCTTGATCTGCTCACTAACGAAAATAAAAGGAGTTTACACACAACATGCTAATGAAAATGACTAAGTATAGAAAGCAGTAAGAATCTGGGCAGCGTAACAGCCTGTTCTTCTGCATCCAAAGGGTCCTGTCTTTTCCTTCGTCTTGCCCTGTATTTATAGAGTTGCCGGCGAGTGTAATCCACGTCCTGTAACCGCCTCTGACAAGTTTGTTAGAGGTTGTTATCGCAGGATGTAAAACGAGGCTGGGACCGATGCGTGGTCTGCGTGATCGGGCCCGAAGCATGATAAACGTGACANGATCAAAGAAAAAGGTGAAGAAAAGGAGTACTTATCAGATACGAAGATACAGCTCCGACTGTGGTTTTTATTCCAGAAATTACGATCTTATTATCGTAGAAATTCTGTAATGTGTACTGCTCCTTTAGTGAATTGGACCTAGACTTGGTCCCGTGGTTTTTCTCCGGGTATTCCGGTTTCCACGTAAAATTTCCGGTGTCTTGAATTACGTATTTTAATTCCTGAAATTAATCAACATCAACAGATTAGTCATAAATCATCACAATCTTAAGGAAAAGAAATTCCTAACAAAGTGGTGGCCCATGCAGGTCATTGTAACCTGCGAAAATTTCAGGAATTAAAGGAAACACACTATGGCAAGTGATTCATATGCCATGATTCGATTAACATCCAGCAATTATCCGGAATGGAAAAATAGGATGGAAGACTTACTAAATTGCAGGATGTTGAATGATCCTGTTGAACTTGGGGATGAAAAGCCCGCAGAACATACACCTGAAGTATGGAAGAAGATGCACAAGCAGACATTGGGCTTCATAAGGCAGTGGATTGATTCCTCACAATACCACCATGTAAGCTCTGAAACCTGTGCAAAGAAATTATGGGAAAAGTTAGAAAAGATTTTTGAGTCCAAATCAACACAATGTCAAGGTTCTCTACTTCATAGACTTTTAGGAATGAGGTACAAAGATGGAATGTCTATGACAGATTATATTGGAAAGTGGATGGAGGTCACAAGTCTAATGGCCACAGCTGATCTCAAACTTGAAGAAAAACTAACCTGCTTGTTGCTGCTTTATTCTCTTCCATCCTCATGGCAGCCCCTAGTTATGTTGCTCCACGGTACAGCACCAAAAGAAGGACATAAATTAGAAGACATCAAGGAAAAATTAATAAATGAGGAACTGAGAAGAAGAGACTATAAAACATCAGAATCAGGTAAGGAGACAATTGCTTATTCCACTGAAAACAGAGGAAGACAGAAGGAAAAATTCCAAAATCAGAAAAGAGGAAAATCGAGGGAAAAGTCATCAGACAAATGGTCACAAGAAAGGAAAAATCAGGGAGGGAATAATGACAAAAAGGAAACAAGAACCTGTTTTCATTGCAAGAAAGCTGGACATTTGAAGAAGGACTGCTATTATTGGCTGCGGACAAAACAGAATAATCCAAATGTTAGTGAACAAACAGCTACATCAGAAGAAGAAATATTGGTTCTAGCATCCGAGGAAGAACACAATGAAGGAAATAAAGAACTAACCGAATGGATTGTTGATTCTGGAGCTTCATGTCATGCTACTCCATATAAAGATGTATTTTCAGAATACATTGAAGGAAAATTCGGAAAGGTAAAGATGGGGACAGATTCTTGTGCAGAGATTGAAGGAATCGGAAGTATACAAGTGGAAACGGATCAGGGGCTGAAATTAACACTGAAAGGAGTGAAATATATTCCTAAGTTAAGGTTGAGTCTACTATCTCTACATGCACTGGATCAAGATGGATATACTAGCACTATATCTAATGGACTATGGAAATTAACTAAGGGATCACTTGTAGTTTCGAAAGGATCTGCCCTACACAACCTATACAAGACCTATTTAAAGGTGATACCAGCCTCTCTACATTCTGTCCAAAACAATTCTGAATTTGAATTATGGCATAAAAGACTTGGTCATTTATCTGAAAAAGGTATAAACTGCCTGAAGAACAAGGAACTTATCAATACTAGCGAGAATACTCTAAATGATCTATGTGAAACATGTGAATTTGGGAAGAAACATAAAGTCTCGTTCAAGACAGTCATGCAAACAAAACAGAATCCTCTTGAACTAGTATTTTCAGATGTATGCAGTATTGATACTGAATCACTTGGAGGAAAAAGATACTTTGTATCATTCATAGATGATGCCACAAGAAAATGTTGGGTCTACCCTATGAAAACAAAGGATGAAGTCATTGACTATCTCAAATTATGGCTACCATCAGTTGAAAGAGAAACAGGGAGGAAACTAAAATGTCTTAGGTCTGACAATGGAGGGGAATACACTTCAAATGAAATAGAGACATATCTAAGAGATCAAGGGATAAGACATGAAGCCACTGTTCCCGGAACCCCACAACATAATGGGACAGCGGAACGAATGAATAGAACTCTACTAGATAGAGTAAGGTGCATGCTAAAAACAGCAAGTCTACCAAAAGGGTATTGGGCAGAAGCATTGATAACAGCCTGTTATCTAATAAATCGATCTCCTACATCAGCACTGCAATCAGAAATTCCAGAATGGAAATGGACAGGTAAACCTCCTAATTATAAACATTTAAAGGTGTTTGGTTGCAAGGTATTAATACATGTGCCCAAAGAAGAAAGAAAGAAGCTGGATGATCATGCAAGTGAAGGGATATTCCTAGGATATGGTGACTGCAAATTTGGTTACAAAATTTGGAACTCAACCACAAATAAAATCACAAGATCTAGGGATGTGACTTTCCTAGAAACAAGAACAATAAAAGATTTGAAATCTGAAAGTGAAAGAGAGGATGAACAAACTGTTAAATGGACAGAATTACCTTCACCGATGAACATGCCAACTCAAAGAGACTTGAGAAATGAAGAACCTACTGTGAGTGACATTGAACCAGTCACTGAACACCCACAGGCTCCAAATTCAGTTGCTGAACCTGTGGAAGAAAATCAAGAGACAGTAAATAGAAGTCAAAGAGTAAGAATTCCTTCAAGGAAATATTCAACCTCAGATTATGTAATGGTTTCAGAAAATGGTGAACCTGAAAATTTTCAAGAAGCCATTAGTCATAAAGACAACAAGTTATGGTGGAAAGCTATGATTGAGGAAATGGATTCACTGAAAAAGAATGATACATTTGAGCTTGTATCACTGCCTCAAGGAAGAAAACCACTTGAAAACAAATGGATTTACAAACTGAAAACTGAAGCTGATGGTACTACAAGATATAAAGCGAGAATAGTAGCAAAAGGTTTCACTCAAAGGAAGGGAATAGATTTTGAAGAAATATTTTCTCCAGTGGTAAAGCTAACCTCTATTAGGTTGCTGCTATCAGTTGCGGCATTTTTTGATTTGGAAATTGAGCAACTAGACGTGAAGACAGCATTTCTAAATGGAGATCTTGAAGAGGAAATATTCATGAAACAACCGGAAGGTTTTATAAAAGGAGGAACTGAAAACATGGTATGCAAGCTGAAAAGAAGCCTTTATGGTTTAAAACAAGCTCCTCGAATGTGGAACAAAAAGTTTGACATGTTTATGATCAAAGCAGGCTTCAGAAAGGCAGAAAGTGATACTTGCGCATATTTCAGAAATGAAGATAGAAATCTAATTATTCTACTGCTCTATGTAGATGACATGCTTATAGCTAGCACAAGCAAAGAAAAGATCGACAGAATAAAAAGACAATTGGCAGAAGACTTTGAAATGAAGGACTTAGGGCCAGTTAAGAAACTGTTGGGAATTGAGATTTATCGAGATAGATCTCAAAGGAAGATTTTTCTATCACAAAGGAAATATGCTGAGCAAATTTTAAAAAGGTTTGATATGGAATATTCAAAGCCATCAGTATCCCCCATGACAGCTATATCAAAATTAAGCAAGGAGCAGCAGCCACAAACACAAGAAGAAATGGACAGAATGCTAAAGGTACCGTATTCCTCTGCTGTTGGGAGTCTAATGTACATGGCTGTTTGCACCAGACCTGACATAGCACAAGCCGTATCAGCTGTGAGCAGATTTCTGCACAATCCGGGAATTGAACACTGGGAAGCTGTAACAAGGATATTGAGATATATCAGTGGAACAAAAAATACTGAGCTAAGTTATGGAGGTGAAAAAGAACTGAAAGTAAGAATATATGCAGACTCGGATATGGCTGGGGACTTTGACACAAGAAGGTCCACTTCTGGATTTATATCTATACTAAATGCAGGGGGAATATCATGGATGTCTAGATTACAGAAGAGTGTCGCTCTTTCCTCTACAGAAGCGGAGTACATGGCTCTTACAGAAGCTGGAAAGGAACTGATTTGGATAAAAAGACTCAACAATGAACTAGGACTGAATATAAACGTTCAAGAACTATATTGTGACTCTCAGAGCGCTATTGAACTAAGCAAGAACGCTACATATCATGCTCGATCCAAACACATAGACGTAAGAATGCACTGGATTCGTGAAACAACAAGTACTGGAGAACTGAAACTGAAGAAAGTACTTACAGACGAAAATCCAACCGATTTCTTGACGAAGGTGGTGATCACCATGAAGCTTCAGCTCTGCTCAGCGATGGCAGGGCTGAAATCCCGTTGATCGCGAACCCTAGATCTGTGCCCTTGGTCTGAAGGGGGGCATTTGTTGGAATAAGTTAAATCAGCCCAAAAGCACAGATCGGAAATTCCTGGGCCAAAGGAATTAAATCAAGATGGCCCAATGTCCAGCAGAGCCCAATTTTGCAAGAGACGGTTAGAGTCAATACTTCAATTTACAGTTACTGTAATGGGATGAAACGTGAAGAGTGGAGTAGTGAGATATATCCCTAATATAATCACTGCTTCAAACACGAAGAACATATACGCATCAATCTAAGTTGAAGACAACTTCTGGGACCCTGAGATCGGAGAAATATAAGTTAGTGATTAGAACGATGTATGATCAAAGCAAAAAGTGAAGAAAATGAGTACTTATCAGATACGAAGAAACAACTCGGACTGTGGTTTTTATTCCAGAAATTACGATCTATTTATCGTTGAATTCTGTAATGTATGCTGCTCCTTTAGTGAATTGGACCTAACCTTGGTCCCGTGGTTTTTCTCCGGGTATTCCGGTTTCCACGTAAAATTTCCGGTGTCTTGAATTACGTATTTTAATTCCTGAAAATTAATCAACATCAACAGATTAGTCACAAATCATCACCACCTTAAGGAAGGTAAATTCCTAACAGAAATAACGAGCTGGTTATGAGTATAGAGATTGCTGACGCCTTCTTCATCGTCTTATTTTCTGGAGGGGGTGCCTTAAGAGTGTCCTTCATTATCCAGTTTGCGGTTCAGATTTCATTACAGAAAATGAGTTCAAATTTTTATCAACATACCTGAATTTCCAACAAAATTACGTTATAGTTGAAGGCGAAAGCGATGTCTCCAAGTGCTCGAGACGACAGCCAAACCTTTTCAGTAATAGTGCTCGTTGTTACTCCGGTGAGGTTACCCTTAATTTCTCCTGATTCTGCTGGGAACAACTGTTAGCAATGCACTAACAAAACAGTAACTAGAGCATAATTCAAATAAAACAACGAAAAGTGAACTGTAATCGGATACTTTTGCGAGACTAATATTAATTATTTTTATTAATAATAATACATTTAAAATGTTTATTTATTATATTATTATTATAATTATATTAAGTGACATTATATATTATAATTATATTACCTGTATATTTAATAATTAAAAACTTCGTTATTTCATTTACATTAGTTTTTCTTCTGTACAAAACATTATTTTTAAATTTTATAAATATTTTTCATTCCACCTCTACACTAATATTCGAACGCTTATAATTTTTAAATTTTATTTTTTCACATATTAAACACCTTAGAATCATAATATTATCGATAAAATCATTATATAAATCTATTATAAATATTTATATTTTATAATTTTATAATTTTTTTAATAAAAATAGAGGAAAGAGAATATATCGAACAAGAGACTCTCTTTCCTCGTCAATTTTCGAAAAATCTTAGATGGATTCAAGCTGGACGCCAAGTCAAACTGGGCAACTAAAGCTGGAGAAGACCTTAAAACTCATTCTCCTACTAATATAAATAGAGATATTGAGTTGTGTAAAATAAATACACTCAATATAGAAAATATATATATTCTTAATTCCGTCCAATTTGAATTTAGATTAATTGTCAAAAAGGGAACTTGCTACTTGCTTATTTTGGAGGGTACTAATTTTGTCGAAATTTTTATTAAATTCAACATCATTAGAACATATCACAAATATCACTCATCCATATTTGATTATAAATATCAAATATATTTTTTAGTATTATTTTATATTTAATATACTTAATCTTTGTTTATTTACCTGAAATATTGATTTAAAGACAGCATTATCCACGCAATTTTCTCTTATTATCCAAGATTATTAAAGCAAACATGCCATAGTCCACATAACAAACACTACGAAATTAGGCTTAACAAGAGAGTGCAGGAAAAATACGTGGATTCAGACAATTTGGCTGAACTCGATGATGAAGGTTCGTATTTCCATGGGAGCAAGCTCAACAATGAGTCTTTTAGGGTCAACAGGGCCTCCTCTCGAGTTGCCGAACTCCGAACCCGAACCCTCTGCTTTCCAAGAGAGCCTTTTCTTCTCCATTTCAGCTCTTCCCTGGTTTGCTGACAAGCTCATTTCCTTTATATTCCTTATCTGATGCAATTCCAAAACATCAACATTATTTGCATTGTAACCAAGCATGTAATGCAATCTCACGTTACCCTCTTAGTCGGGAAAATCTTCTTTAATTCAACACTCGTCTTTCTCGATAAATCCCCGTCTTCTCCGTCCTAAAACCAGGTCGCAGTACAGTTTAAGTACACTGAAAAACACAGGGTTATTTTGTATCGTAAAACCTCGTAGAGATGAGCCAGCCGCAAGAGGAGACTTGTATTTTCAAGTTCCTGAGATGAATGCTGTTATATAAATATCAACTGTGAATCATTTTAGTTGTTTTGTAATGATGATACCTGGAGAGTTATTATTGCAACATTCTCAGGTAGGTTGTAAGAAGAATCCATGCCTGAAAATGTGGGAACATGGAGATTCTCCGACTCTTCCTGTCGATCGAAAATTTCGTTCATTAAACAGAAAAAAAACCGTGTGTTGAACTTTCGTTACCAGCACTGCGAATGTAAGGAGAAACGGGGAGTATATCTCCTGGCCAAATGACCGTCGCCATTTCGAACCGGCTCCAACGGGATCGGATCGTATATAATACTTTCCTTCAACCTGCAAATGCATTATAGGACAAACGCAGAGGAAGAAGAAGAAGAGATTCTCTTCGTATGTATACTTACGGTTAAACCAGAGCATTTTTCTTGACGACAAACTTGCTCGTTCAGGGCTTCGTCTACACCTCGACCATCATCATGAAGCAATCTCCTGCAAAAGAACAATGCATTGTGTCAAGGAATCTACAACACTTTTAATGAGGCGAATAAACGAAAATACCGATGGAGCATAATCTCCAGTTCTCCATCACGAATGCTTGATCCGCCAACTGATCGATCAACAAGGACCGATAGCTCGGTTTTCTCGTCTTTTATGTAAATACCGAGATTTATCTGAAACAAAAACCAGTGATTTGCATAAAGACAACTGAAGAGTAGAATTTAAACTTACGGGGTAATAGTTTCCAGCTACTGGCTGATTCACTTCAAGGTTCCAATCAGTTCGATAATCTCGAATCTGATAACAAAAGAAGCAAATGAATGGAAAACTGAAACTTTTACTGATAACTTTGTAAGAGATTCCATACTCGTTTAAGAAAATCACGCCCGTTTGAGTCGGTATAGAATTCCTTGTTGCTTCCTATATCTGTTTTGATCTGCGAGATTATTTCTTTCCCATATCCGTCTTCGACCGGTATAGGTCCCACCTGAAACGAAAGCCAATTATCAAACTTCGACACACAAAAAGTATCAATAGTAATGGCATGGGATGAGACATACAGCGAACTCAAACTCAACGTGTTCCGAATCCTTGTAAACTCTGGTAATCTAAGAAAAGGCATTGAAATATTAAAGGGTATATGATGACATTGATTAAGTTAGTGAGTTTGCTGCATTACTTGATATATCCAAGAGTTAATCGTCTGGTGAACTTCATCGAAGAGTGGCCCTCGGAGTACTGTCAATGGAACCTACATCACAATGCCAATGAGTTACTATACAGTAACGTAACGTAGGATATACGACAGCACCTGTACCTTTTCATCAGGTTCTATTGGAAATGTGCCATTTGGACGGAAAACATATGCTCCGGAAGCCTTCGACCAGTTAGAAAATGTATCAAAATGAAGTAATAATAAAATTTTCACAAAGAGAATTACCTGAGTATCATTAGCTGTTCCGTTGTACCCGGTATAATAACTGTATGATTGCGCCATTGAAATGTTCACCTTTATTATCAAAACGAGGAGCATCATTAAACCAAATGAAAAGGGAATATCCTCGGTGTAATATGCTTGGTTTGAGTAACATACCTTGTTTTTGTGATTAATATACCGAGCTAATTTTCCATCCTTTGCGGAGTAAATAAGGTTCAAATTACCAGAACCTATGATTATATCACCTTCTTTACTCCCATCAAATTTGTAACTTATTGTGTCAACTGAATCAGAGCCTACACATGAAAAAAGTGAATATTACAGTTACATCATTCTCTTTTTCGATATCTAAGAATCCCGTAAAACAAACTTTTGGTTTACCCGATGAGACGTAGTATGTGTTGAAGCCAAGTGGAGGAGCAGTGGCGGTGAACGAGAGAGAATATATTGGGCTAGCAGAATCAAAATCTCCAGTATATTCATTTCTAAGTGCTAACCAAGCATCAACAATAGGAAGCACTTGCGCTGGGATACTATTTCCGGCAGAATCTCGAACTTTCACCTTCTCATTTACTACCTGTATCATGATCAAGTATGATATAATGAATGCACCGAGAGAACTGCGAAGTGAAAATACAAAGCGATCGAAATGCTCACGGGAATCTTCACTATATCTGTTCTTTTCCATCCGAGAGGATTGTACACAACAACAGCCTGCAAATAGCATGAAAATTGTTCTTAAATGATTAAATTGTTAACTCACAACTAAAAATAAAAAAGTAACTGTTTTACTCACAATTTTTTTCCCGTTAGAAAGATTAAATTCTGTTGCAGGGCAATAACTTATATTCAGAAGAGGACACTGGAAGCAGGAAAAATACGTAAGAACAAAGAAGAAAATGGAAGAAGCTCAATCCCTTGCCTGTTCAAACTTTGTATTTTGCTTCCTAGATTCTGAATTTGATGCAGTTTGTGTCAAAAAATTAACTGAAGCTTCTACAACGCTAGCCGACTAGATGATTTTTGTAAGAACAGACATAAGTTTAGAAAATACGCAAATAAGAAACCAATAAACCAGATTCCGGAAAAGCTTTACCTCCTTGTAACCTATTGAAAGCCTTTTTGCATAGTCATTGGCAACATGCTGCTTTTCAGTACCTTAGTTTCACCAGAAAAACACGGTAATCACACTATACTCGCCTTGGAATTTGGAGAAAGCCATTTTTCATGGTTTTTATATACAAATTATCATACCTGTAACTGCATCATGGTGTTGCAAAATTGCCATAGCATCAGCTAAAGAGTCAGTAGTTAGCCCCGATATATTCCTTCCAACGAAAAATTCCAGTTGCCTTGCTGCCTAATAATGTATATAGTGTTCAAAATAAAAATAAAGATGCGGAAATTTTAATCGTTCATACTAACCAAATAGTAGCCACTCATGACACGAACATAGCGTTTGATAGCAGGTCGACTAGTAAAGTATCCAGTCCAGTAAGCATTTATACGATCAGCATATCTGATATATGGATTAACTTAGTTATTATGCTAAGCAAGGAGGGATTTTTTCTTTTATATTTATCAAGTAGCCAAAAGCAACAACACGAGAGCTTACGGAAAAAAGTCATCAGTTTTAAGAGGCCATTGCTCATTTAGAGCATGTTTTGAGTCGGTATACAGAGATGGTGTTGAATACAAGGCATTGACCCGGCCATCCTGCGATTCCGAATAAAAATTTTAAAAATGTTACAAAAACGGCACAACATGAACTTTTAAGGTGTTGATTTTTTACCAAGTTCACATAATGTATGAGCTTGTCCATATTTCTAAACCATGAGTGTGCATATTGATACTTGAAATCAGTCCCCATGGTCCACATAATATGATTTGAACGAGTCACGTTAGCCTGAAAAAGGTAGTCGGAAATGGTCATTCTAATATCCTCCGAAATGTAAAAGAAGACAAGATTATGTTTTACCTGATAGAGCGCAGCAGCTACAAAATCATTGACACGTTCATGGACATTATAATCAAATAGATTTACGTTATCCTTCATTGAGACGCGTAAAAGTCAGCTGTGGAGAAATCTAGAATACCGAAAAGTCTTCAGATGACACTTACCTGAACAACAGGAGAATCATCATTGACTTCAAAGTGAAACCCTTCAGGGGGTTCATAGTTTCCGGCATAGAAAGCCCCGGTGAATATCTGAAGTGAAAACAAACATCAATGTTTATATTGGCCATGTACAAAAGCTGCATTTAAAGATTATGCATTTGAAAGTGACCTGAGAAGAAGAACCAAGAGATTTAGATCCCTGCCAGATGACCTCAAGCTTCTTTTCGTCTTTCCTTTTTGCTCTATCTTGGTAATCAATACGACCGAAAAACAAAGCATCAAACCCAACCTAACAACAATAGAAAAAAGATTATCATGTTAAATGCTTCGTGTTAGGCTACATGCATTCTGATACAAATTCATGAGTCACAGAAGTACCTCAGCTCCTAAAAGATAAGCCTGAACAGCCGAATGTCCAAAAGGGTCGATTTGCCAACCGATTCTTGGAGTCACATTGAACTCATCTTTCAGAAATTGATGGCCAAGGGTTGTCTGATCGATCATATCAATGTAATGCACTGTTGCCTCATCATGCATGCACATAGCACCGTTTCTGCATATCCATTTAGTAAACAATGAAGCAACAAATGAATAGGAGTATGCAAAAAGCAAAAAGCAAAAAGAAAGAATTTATTACACGAACTCGAGTCGACCAGAGTTTACGAGCATTCTAACAATACTCTTTGTATCTTCACTTTGGTCTCTCCACCACCGCTGGAGAAATGCCTGATCAATATGAAAGAATAAGCAAATTAGCATGATTTTACTTGAAGCTACTAAAGGATGAAATCTATCACCGTTTCAACATAGATGAACTTCCTGCTTCCATCAGCCAGCAAAGCTGGTATCAACGAGTCAAAAACATTCTGAACACATGCTCCCTACACAAGAACACCGAACCCATAACGAAAAAAACGTTTTCAATTCATAAGACCAAACTTTAGTAAAATTTAGCACACAAAATCAGACACCCATTGTAAAAATGAAATGTAGGAGTACCTGAATCGAGTTATTCGACCCAACGTAATACTGATCAACTGTCTTCAACCATCCAACATCATCGTGGGTATGTGGGACTAAATGCACGTTAATCTTCCCAGGGACAGCACCCTGAGAAGTGTTGTAAACCATATACTTTCCCTCCCCCAAAATGCACAACCCACAAACGAGCCATGAAAAAACCCACAACCTCATCATCGCCGCACCACGCCTACAGCTTACTCAGTGCCTGTAAATTACTAAATCAACCGACTCAAGAAAAACATACAATTCGTATCAATACCTTAGTCCTTAGGTAAGAAATGAGCATGGATAATGACTTGTGGCTACGCATGCATAGATTTTAATGTTATCCGGTATCTTCACATGGGCGACACCAAGTGCGAGGTTGTTTTGGTGGGTCTGCCTACATTTAACAAAGCTCTTTTTTTGCATAAAACTAAAGTTCTCACACATGGTCAATCGACGGGTTCTTTAACTGATACATAGGCTAAAGCATTACCTTTGCCAAAAGTGAATGGGTACGTTTTTAACTTTGACAAACTTGAAATGAGTGTACTATGATTTGAGGTGCACTCATAGTCACTTTACAAAACTGTTTTGAAACATATATCATAAAATGATTATTTTATTTTTATTTTTAATTAATTGTGTATCAATTATAAATTATATTTTATATTGATTATGATAAACTTTTTATTTAAGAAATTACTATAATATAATAAATTATTGATCAAAAGTATCAAAAAACAAATATTGACAAAAGTGAATCATCTAAATCGACGATCTTTTTCAATCTTTGCTAGTGCAATGCGATCACTTATTTCATTCCTAACTCAAATTGTGTATCTATTCTAGGGCTCTTATTCGATCTGAACGAACCGAACGCATTGTGTTCATGTTCGTTCATATTTTAATCAAACGTGAAAATATGTTCGAACATTGTTCAAATTATTAAGTGAATGTTCATGTTCGTTCAAATAGTTTGTTCGAACATTGTTCTTACGATTTGTTCGAACATGTTTGTACTATTTGTGCAAAATTCATCCAAAGGGTTCTTCATGTTCTAACTAATCCTCATTTTCTATAGAAATTGATTCATCATCAAAAACAATAACTTCATCCAAAGAGTTCACTGACGGTGATAAACATTCGTCTTGTTCAATATTTGACATTTTGAGAGTTTTGTAGAATATCAAATGTCTTCACTTTTCAGTTTTTTGAATCAAATGAAAAATTGAGAAGTGATTCACAATCACCGTTAGAGTCAAGGAGTGAAAATTATGGTTTTGTAAAGTTTTTTAAACTTAAATACTATAATAATATATTATAATAAAAATTAATTTAAATAATATATTTGTTCACCAAAATATTCATGTTCGTTCAAATTATAAACGAACAAAAAATAATATTCGAACAATGTTCATATTTTTATTCGAACGAGCGAACACGANGATGAACTTCCTGCTTCCATCAGCCAGCAAAGCTGGTATCAACGAGTCAAAAACATTCTGAACACATGCTCCCTACACAAGAACACCGAACCCATAACGAAAAAAACGTTTTCAATTCATAAGACCAAACTTTAGTAAAATTTAGCACACAAAATCAGACACCCATTGTAAAAATGAAATGTAGGAGTACCTGAATCGAGTTATTCGACCCAACGTAATACTGATCAACTGTCTTCAACCATCCAACATCATCGTGGGTATGTGGGACTAAATGCACGTTAATCTTCCCAGGGACAGCACCCTGAGAAGTGTTGTAAACCATATACCTTCCCTCCCCCAAAATGCACAGCCCACAAACGAGCCATGAAAAAACCCACAACCTCATCATCGCCGCACTACGCCTACAGCCTACTCAGTGCCTGTAAATTACTAAATCAACCGACTCAAGAAAAACATACAATTCGTATCAATACCTTAGTCCTTAGGTAAGAAATGAGCATGGATAATGACTTGAGGCTACGCATGCGTAGATTTGAACGCTTATCCGGTATCTTCACATGGGCGACACCAAGTGCGAGGTTGTTTTTGGTGGGTCTGCCCACATTTAACAAAGCTCCTTTTTTGCATAAAACTTAAGTTCTCACACATGGTCAATCGACGGGTTCTTTAACTGATACATAGTCTAAAGCATTACCTTTGCCAAAAGTGAATGGGTACGTTTTTAACTTTGACAAACTTGGGATGACTCTACGATGTAGTGGTATTGTGTGAGATTACCTCATACTTATTTTACGAAACTTTTTTGAAATAGTTGTGGATAAATTATGATTTTATAAAGTCACTATTTTATTCTTATTTTTAATTAATTGTATCTCACTTATAAATTATATTTTATATTGATTATGATAAATTTGTTATTTAAGAAATTACTATAATTTAATAAATTATTGATCAAAAGTATCAAAAAACAAATATTGACAAAAGTGAATCATCTAAATCGACGATCTTTTTCAATCTTTGCTAGTGCAATGCGATCACTTATTTCATTACTAACTCAAATCGTGTAGTTATTGTGTATGTGTTCAACATCTACATGTGATAGGTCAACGAGAATTTGTACTTCTATATTACAATCGTGTTCCAAATGTACAAAATCCAGATCATCTTAAACAAATTAATATGGATAAAATTTTCAACAGCCGTAATAAAAATTAAATTTTAATAAAAATAATATTAATATTGATAAAAATTTAAATTAATATTAAATTAATTTTGATAAAAATTAATTATAAACTCTAATTTTAAAGGAATAAGAGTATAATATTCATTAACCAACTACGTTCTATCCACCACTGCTTCAAACGTATTGTCATCTCACCGTAGTTTTCAACGGTGAAACGAACGTACTTGTTAAACATACTTGGTTAAAATGATAAAAACTGCGGCACATTCACCGCACCGGACTGTGAAATACAGTTCCAAACAACACAAATATCACATGGGTATTTAGTGGATATCAAGTATCAAGTTATTACATTACAATCTCCATGTCCAAAAATGGAATGATACATATAAATGACACACTTACTTCACAACTAGTGCAGCTTGTGCCTTAAAAGTCCTTGCAGTGATCCAATGAATGCTATGATTGCGAAGAGCAAGCAAAATGTTTTGAGAACTTGAACAAATATCCATAAGCATGTCCAAGTTCTAATCTTTTTCTGTGAAAGATACATTTCTATAGGAAAATATATCACCAAAGGCCAAAAATTCAGTGCTCCAAGAACTCCCAATACTTCATTGAAATAAGGGAACAAAATTGCGATTGTAGTCGTAGATGCAACAAATACCGATCGAAAGCATAGCCGAAAAAGGTTCAATCGAAGATGATGATGTATCAGTGGAACCTTTACTATATACTCATTCATAATAAACCTGTTATCAGGATACTTTACCGCAATGTATCGTTCAAATGAAGCGAACAGAGGCTGACTGTAGATCTGCGTAACACAACCAGTTACTCATCACAATAATCGAAGTAACTCGTAGATCATCAGAAAATGGTGAAGGAGGAATTTACCTGGTAGCCTCCGACAAGATGAATGATGATACATATGTTTGCAATGTCGACAAGCCAATAAGGTTCGTAAAAACCGAAGCCAGTCAATATATTTCCAGGAGCTTGGTCACCAAAGGCAGCGTATCCGAAACATCCACATAAAAGAAATAACGAGCTGGTTATGAGTATAGAGATTGCTGACGCCTTCTTCATCGTCTTATTTTCTGGAGGGGGTGCCTTAAGAGTGTCCTTCATTATCCAGTTTGCGGTTCAGATTTCATTACAGAAAATGAGTTCAAATTTTTATCAACATACCTGAATTTCCAACAAAATTACGTTATAGTTGAAGGCGAAAGCGATGTCTCCAAGTGCTTGAGACGACAGCCAAACCTTTTCAGTAATAGTGCTCGTTGTTACTCCGGTGAGGTTACCCTTAATTTCTCCTGATTCTGCTGGGAACAACAGTTAGCAATGCACTAACAAAACAGTAACTAGAGCATAATTCAAATAAAACAACGAAAAGTGAACTGTAATCGCATACTTTTGCGAGACTTTGGCATGAGCAATCATGTAAAAATGAGTGATTCATCATTTAAGCTTAAAAAACTTCTAAAAGCCTTATTACAGTAACGTCACATAATAGCTTGAAATCGAAAAGAAAGATACCTATGATTTTCGCAAAGCCAAGAATGAGTGCAATTCCACTATAAGCAAAGGACATAAGGGCAGCAATTTTCGATAGCCATTCCATGTTATGGAAGTCTGGAATTTGAGAAAAAACTAACTGTACAGCTCCAAATACAAGCATGAATATACTGCCATCATAATCGCATGGAGCATCATGCCCCTCCTCGTGATAACAGTTCGATTTCAAAATGGCCCTGACCAAATATGGCTTTGAATGTTAAATGAATGTTTTGTACCTGCATTTTCTGGCTTTCAAAGATTTTATACAAGACATTGAAGGCTTTTTGCTATGTTCTCTGTTCACTGTTTATGTAACCTAAAGTAAGCCGAATTCGCAGAACATTCTACCCTTGCTCTCCTAACCATATGCAGATTTGCTAACCAATAATTGACAGCATTCTTTCTTATATTTGATTTTCAGCACTTGCTTTAGTTTACATTCACACAGATTAGCAGATTACATGATCCATTTTATGCTATAAGAGTTTATGATTAGCATAACAATTACCTCATGCTGATTGCTGATGTTATGGTATACGCAATCGCGAATCCGTAAAAACTTTCTTGAAGAAATATTCCAGCAATCCACATGCTTGAATTCCCTGCCAAACAGCATTTTCCCAAATAATCAACATTGAGTTTGGTGACAAAGATACAAATTGGCGTATCATTGGATAAAGGAACGAAATGAATGGGTTAGGATCCTTTTGAAGTCGTATGAATATCATATAATCATGTGTTTTTTCGGTTTTTGAACCTTAAGAATGTCTTATTCATAAGGTAACACGTATATGAAATAATGAATAAGTAATGGTTTTACCAAGGTAAGACTTCACAGCATCAGTATAAGACTTGTTTCTGATGTGGCCCAATTCAGGATCAGGATATCTGTAGCAATCACAAAGAAGATTGCAAGAAACAACAGTAATTAATCCAAAAATCACCATACATAAAGGCCCAGTAATCCAACCAAGCTGAGCCACACTCCACGCAAGTGAAAGCACTCCTGAACCAATCACTCCAGTTATTACATGGGCAACTGCTGTCCATACAGTCCCTTTATTTTCAAAAAAACAATCTAGTGAGAACTCTTCCCAGAAAGCAAGCCAATAATCTTGAGACATTAGGACTAGACCCAGATGCAGTAATCATCCAGAAACATAAAAAAATCAAAACTAACAGCAGAGGAAACCCAAAATAAGAATAAAAACCAGATCTTGAGACATTATGATTAGACCCAGATGCCGAAGACGCTGAATCAGAGAGCAGAGGGTAGGTGTCGCCATCCTGTTCGTTAACTTCGACCATGCTGTTCTGAACTGCAGCCTGCAATCGTTCCACAGTAGCAGTTTCAAGGCTTCATCTGCTTCATGGATAAATAATATTTAATCTGCCATGGTCCACGACCCCATAAGTCCCAATCCCAACATTTCCAAGAATTAATGGTTGAAACTTCAAAGAACGAATGATTACGCAAACGGCTAATTTCAACACGACTCTGTGATGCAACGGGTATATTTCTGTCACTGCACTTATTCAATTTCACAGTTCACACCGTTGATAAGGCGATTCAAGTTTTATCCATAATACCCAACGGATATATTTCAATCCATGTTTTTCTTTTTTTGGTATATATATTTACGCGTTTGAGGGTAGCTTCATAATTCATAAGCGCAAATGGCTTCTGCAGCCGCCGCTTTTTCTACTACAGCCGACGTTGCCGTGTTGTATTCAACTTCACGCTCCAACTATACGAACAAGGCTCTGAAGTGCATCTCCTGCTTCGGATTGTCTGCTGTCCGCCGTGGAACTGCCTGTCCGTGGAACAAATTGGTATATCATAATGCGTTTGAGATGCTCATGGACTTGTTTTATTTCTGAGATTTAAATTCCTTGGTTTTAGGGAGTGGGTATTTCGTATACGTTAAGCAGGTCTCGTGGAAAAGCTATGGCTCAAAATCTTTCAACTTCGAGTTCTGGTACTTTTTATGCTGATTTCATTGTTTTTTATTTTGTTTTATGCGAGTGAGTAACAATTTTGTTGCTTTTCTCTAATTCCATGCATTTTTGTTCTTTGTTGACCATCAGAGAAGAAGAGGCAAGCTTTGATTTCAGTGTCAGACAAGAGGGACTTAGAATTTCTGGGCAAAGGACTCCGGGAACTGGGG
Organism: Utricularia reniformis; assembly: GCA_009725065.1. Taxonomy (NCBI): domain Eukaryota; kingdom Viridiplantae; phylum Streptophyta; class Magnoliopsida; order Lamiales; family Lentibulariaceae; genus Utricularia; species Utricularia reniformis. Next base: position 70,514 of record RWGZ01001150.1, on the reverse strand, counting down.
TAGTGATTATTTTCTTTAATTTCTCTGTAGTGACTAAGACTTTTTTGAACTTTCATATTTCAAACATGAGTTAGAAATAATGAGCTCTACTTTTTAGAGTTGAAGATTTGAAGTTAGTATTTTTGCTATATTTCTTCTGTTTCTGCCCTTTCTAACATTGTTGAAAAATTGATTTTTTAATGTTGTGTTTTGATCTCTGACGTTATTTTGGCTGAGATATTCACTAATGATTCTTTATCTTTGTTTCAAGGTTCAACATAGTTTCCACTGGGGGAACGGCAGCTTTGATGGAAAGCTTTGGGATCCCTATAACCAAAGTGGAAGAACTCACATCTGTTCCTGAAATGGTGCGTGTCCAGCAACTTTTTCTCCTTGTTACATTGTTCTGTTTCATTACCTATGTTTTTAAACCGGTTTTACAAAGAGCTTCCGGTTCATGTAAACCGCTATGAACCGTTGTTCAAACCGTAATGAACCGTAAATATTTTAAAATATACTTCTATTTGAATCGTTTCGAAAAATCTCCGGTTCATACTAGTGCTTTTAAAACATAGGTTATTACTCAAAACAGTACCTCTCTTACTTCCTGGAAAGTCTCCTACACTTTATTTTCCCGGGATTTTGAGTTAGTATACTTTTATCATTTTACTTGGATACTTTGTCACCCTGTCTAACTGTCTGTTATTCTTGAAAACAAGAAATTGCATTAACTCATTCACCCTGTCTTGAGGCTCTCTCATGATTTTTTCTTAAAAATGCTAAACAGCTTGATGGACGTGTAAAGACATTGAATGAAAAGATCTATGGAGGCATTCTAGCGAGAAGGGATCAGAGGCATCATATGGAAGCTCTTGAAAAATTGGGAATTAGTGAGTGAACATTTCCCTCAAAGTTTCATTTTCTGTGAAAAGTTTTACTTATTTTTACTCTAGCCCTGCTTCTCTTGCACCAGATTGTTCCTCTTACATAAAGTTATTTGGTTTTTGAGTTTTTTATATCGATGAATTTATATTAGGAGCTATTATTAACATAATTAATTTGCTGAATCTGAAATACTGACTCTTCAAGATATCAAAAAGTTGTTTAATCGAAAATAATACCTTCAAGTACTATAAAAACTATTGCTGTATACTTTAACAGAGAATATGGCTCGAGTGCATTGTTATTTGAATTTTGTCTTTACCGCTTTATGTCTAGTATATACGCCGGATCTAAGCAGGGTTTCTGCAGGTACATTTGATGTAATCGTGGTTAATTTATATCCCTTCTGTGATAAAGTTTCATCTTCTGATGGGATTTCGTTTGAGGATGGTATTGAGAACATTGATATTGGTGGACATGCCATGATAAGAGCTGCTGTCAAGGTATACGAGGCTCAAAAACTGATACTTGATGATATAATTATATCAGGGGCTGAACTTTAGCCCATTTTTCTTATGAACTTTTTCCTGAATGTCCAGAATCATACGGATGTTCTTGTTGTAGTAGACGTTAATGACTATCCGGCGCTATTAGAATATCTCCGAAACAACGAGGAGGACCAGCTGTTTCGTGGGTCGATCGCTACCAAGGCTTTTCAATATGCAAATTCTTATGACTCTGTTGTCTCTGAATGGCTATGGAAGCAAAAGGGAGGAGGTGTGTGTCTTAAGGCTTTTAAGCTGTTTTTACCAGTGATTTAGTTTGCCTTGTCATGCGTGGATATCAACTTTCTGTCTTCACAGGTCTTTTCCCTCCCAGCATGACAGTTCCTTTATCTTCTATTAGTTCACTTCGCTATGGTGAAAACCCTCATCAAAAGGCTGTATTTTATGCTGATAAGTCTTTAGATGGGGTAAACGCTGGTGGCATTGCTTCTTCTGTTCAACATCACGGAAAGGTATGATTCCGTCTCTTTACGGAATGCTCTATGTCAAGAATACGGCTTTTGATGAAGAATACACTCTGTCGCAGGAGTTATCGTATAACAATATCTTAGATGCAGATGCTGCATGGAGCTGTGTGTGCGAGTTTAATAAGCCTACATGTGTTATAGTGAAGCATACTAATCCTTGTGGTGTGGCATCTCGTGATAATATTGTCGAAGCATACAGACTTTCTGTCAAAGCCGATCCAGTTAGTGCTTTTGGAGGCATAGTCGCATTTAATGTTGAAGTTGACGAGGTAATACGAGTTAGTTCTTTCACATAATTGGCATATTGTGTTGCAAATTCACAACATCTTTCATGTTTTTTGAATTGCCAGGATTTGGCAAGAGATATTAGAGAATTCAGAAGCCCGATTGATTCGGAAACTCGCATGTTCTATGAGATTGTCATTGCACCAAAGTACTCAAAGAAGGGACTTGAAATACTTCGTGGGAAATCTAAGAATTTGAGAATCCTCGAAGCAACTAAAAGTACCGGGGGAAAAATGTCATTTAGACAAGTCAGTGGTGGATGGCTGGTTCAAGAGGCAGATTGTTTAAGCCTAGAGGATATCCAGTTTAGTGGTGTTTCAGAGAAAATCCCACTGAAAAATGAACTTGATGATGTCAAATTTGCATGGCTTTGTGTAAAGCATCTCAAAAGCAACGCCATTGTTATAGTCAAGGTATGAAGGTTATTTGCTTCAAGGGTGTTCACATATTTACTGTAGTATTTATTCTTTAACAGAATAACTGTATGCTGGGGATGGGATGTGGGCAACCAAACCGTATTGAAAGTTTAAGGTTAGCAATGAAGAAAGCAGGGGATGATGTAAAGGGATCTGTTTTAGCCAGTGATGCGTTCTTCCCTTTCGGTACGTTTTATTGCTATTGTAAGTAGCAATGGGAATATACTTTACATTGTGTTGTGAATTGTGATTCATCATCAGCTTGGAACGATGCTGTGGAAGAAGCATGTCAAAGTGGTGTTGCTGTGATAGCTGAGCCAGGGGGAAGCATTAAGGATAGCGATGCTATCGAGTGCTGTAACAAGTATGGAGTTTCACTTGTGTTTACTGGAGTAAGACACTTTCGCCATTGAAGTTGGCCTGAGGTGAACCATTTTTGGTGTATCCATATGAAATAAACTGGAACATGTTGTCTTTGGAGCTTCCTTCATTCAACATGTAATGAATTATTTGGATGACCCTTGTCGGGTCCGTTTAGTTATCCGAGGCTCATTTGCTACTCTTATCTGATATCCAATGACTGTATTTGTTTGTTAAGTATCGTTGTCGGAAATTAGAGGGAATCCGGATACTCACCCGGAATTCGGGCAATGAACGTGGATCGGATTGGACCCATGTTCATCCTCCCAAAGACGACCGCATTCTTACTAACTTGCACAGCCCACTGCCCATTTTCTGTTTTTCCCATCCAGCTCCATTGATTCGAAGATTTCCCGAATCTCTATTTTTGCTTGTAAATTTGTGTTTTCTAGGTTGGATTTCAAGTGAATTCCTTACCTTTTTGGTAATCTTCCTTCTTTCATCGTTTCGTAATCCCCCTTCCCGTTTTCTCTCTTCTGGTTTAAAGAAAGCGCCGATCTAGGTTATGGGGGGCTCTGCTTTTGACCGTTAAGTGTTTTCTTTGTATTTGCAGGATTATTGTTAGATTTTCATATTTGACGTGCTTCATCTGAAAAGTATGTTTTTTTCCTTGCTTCATCTCTAGGCTATTTAGTTCTGTATCTTGATTTTTATCATTTCAACCCCATATCATAATTGACAAGTTTTCTATGACCTCAATCTGTGTTTGGCGATGACCAAATTGAACAAGTATAATATCCTGCTGTCTATTTATACTTGAGTTTCAATCTGTGTGTGCCTTAACTGCAATCTTTTATGCAATTTATATCTCCCGAATCTTCAGCTACTCCGGATGAGAGCGATCGCAATGTGCTTATCTGTTGTGCAATGGAGATGGCATGCATTAGCGAATTCGTGTTTCCATGGCATTCATAGACTATGTGGGAGAAGTTCATTTAGGACTTATTGTTCCATATCTGATCTGGAAGGAGGATATATCCCAAGATACTCCCGTAAACCTGTAAATAAAAAAGCCGGAGGAAGCAGCAGGAGCCTAAGGACATCTCCTGAAATAGTTCCTGTAACAAGGACCAAGTCAATTAGTTCTGAAAGAAAAATAGACATTTCTCGAACTACGAGTCCTGTTTTGATGACTTACCGTGTCGAAGCGAAAGGAACTGAATCAGATGAGTATTATAATGAGCTTGCTAAACTTGCAACCATCATTTGTTTTGACATTGAGACGACAGGGTTCAGTAGAGAAAGGGATAGGATTGTTGAGTTTGCTTGTCAAGATCTTCGAGGTGGTCAAAACAGCACTTTTCAAACACTCGTAAATCCCGAACGTGATGTTCCGAACGAGCACATTCATGGTATTTCAACTCGTATGGTGAACAGAAGCGATGTTCCCAGGTAACTGCTACAACATTTACATCATTTGTCTCTGTATACCATTCTTCGAGAATTTTATATATAAAAGAGCCTTCACAGGATGAAGGATCTAATTCCCATCTTGGTGGAGTACATTGAGAGCCGAAAGATGCCGGGAGGTGTTGTGGTTCTTGTATCACATAATGGGCGAACATTCGATGTACCCTTTTTGAAAAAGGAATTCATTCGCTGCTCGTATGAGATTCCGTTACATTGGTTGTTCTCCGACACTTATCCGCTTTGTCGTACCTTGACAAAGTCCTTGGGTAAGTCTACTGTCTTTCTGCTTCACTGTATAATGTCTCTCATTTTCAATATTTTTCAGACTCTCAAGTTCCTTTGAAGAATACACTTCAGGCTATGCGAGAATACTACAAAATTCCATTGATTGGACCGGCACATCGTGCATTATCGGATGTACATTCACTGGCACTTGTGTTTCAGAGGCTAACATTCGATCTCAAGATACCGATATCGAGACTGATCCAGGATTCCTTCAAGTAAGCAGCTCCTTATGATGCCAGAAACCTATTTAGTCATCTCATTCTTCTTCAGATCCTATTTGATTGTTTCAACAGGAAACAAAACAATGCCTTTGATATTATAGCCTTTCAATTGCTAAAAAGAATCAATAATCTTGTTCTGTGACAGTTTCAACACAACCAATTGCTCCTCTGATATGATCCTGTAACATTTTTAACCAAGAAATCTACAAAGAAACATGTTTTTCCATCACTGAATAGACAATGTGCATAGATTCACATGATCATCATGCGTTGAAACCGTAGCAAAATTGCTTTTGATATGAATAAAGTATCACTCAGAATAGCATCACTAAGCACTGTACTGCACATATCCATTGCCGGATCCGTGATTCGAATCGAAGTGATGGTTTTAAGGAATGTTAAATACAGAGAACGGAAGAAAGGGAAGCAATATATGATGGTGAAAGTTGAAACCAGGACCTTTTCAAGCTGATTCAAACGTTCTTCGACTGATACTGCAACATTTGGTATAATTGATCTATCCTGTCAACAATGGTCCCCTTCTCCTAGAACACAAAAAGAACCTGTGAACTTTATAACGTAAATTGCATTATGTTTGCTTCAAGTAATTGAGAAACATATCATCCCACAAAAATGATTTGTCAATCAGATGGCGTACACAAATGTAACTAAATGTTCCAGGATCATCTGTACTCAAAGGAGCGTATGATCTATTCGCGTTAAGAAAAGACGCCGTTGACAACTCGATCACCCAACCTCCTCCGCCAAATCTAGAAGACGACGAGCCTGTCGGTACCTTGACGCGCTTCAGTGCATCACTGTACTTTCTGTTCAAAATTGTTCTATTCCTTGTAGCCATGATTTAACAAAACAAACTAGCTGCCGAAATCTTCATAACACATAAATCCAACTAAGACAATCAAACCAAAAACCGCATAAAATGACATTAGACCGCGGATGAAAAGTGGAATTTCCGATCGATCGGAATCTTCGAAAACAATCACCAAACTTCGGCGGTTACGTTTCAGGACGGCAAAGGAAAAAACCACTACGACCAGATTTCTTTTAATAATTTTAAATATTTCAATTAAAAAAGGTAAAATCGCATTCATTATTTTCATACTTAAATTTCTTTTGCCTTTCAAAATTACTTGAAAACTATCCGTTAAGGTTGGGAAACCCTAACCAGCCTGGTTATCTTTACGTTTACAATTTGGTTTCTTCATAAGACATCTTTTCATTCAAATACTTTTGTGAACGTTATAGAAAGATTGGATACGGTGCGACATTGGGGTTTTTTTCTCTGGTTTTCAGTTTTCTAGTGTTTTGCTTATACTGTTCTCCTTATTGTTTTTGGGTGATATGGGCTTTTCTTCCTTGATTTTATATGGCTTTCTTCAGTAATGGATTCTTATTTACTATCGACATACCGTCGTTATGGTGGAAGTTGAAAGGCTAATGCTATGTATTTTAGGATCTCAAAGGTTTTGGGGCGTTGTTAGGCAAAATCTTCAGCGTTTAATTTTATTTGTTTCTCGTTTGTTTTTTATAAGAAATGTATCTGCTGTGCCATTCTTTGTTATTGTTTTTTTTGCAGCATGGAATGTTCTCGTTTGAAATCTGATCGATAACTAGCAACTTGACCTTGAAAAGTTTCTTTATTTTCTCTAATTTATTGAATGATGGCGTAGATGGCTAGGAGAGGTAAAATAGGTCACAAGCGCAAGAGAAAGAGTTGGAATAAAGGAGGTAAAGTAGTTTCAGATGATTCTGATGAAGATTATAAGGTAGATGAAAATGAGGAGTTTGATGAATCCAATGAGGACTATTGCTCTTCCCCTACTGAATCTTGGGAGAATGTGGGAGATTTTGAGGAAGTTGAGGAATGGACAGAAGAGATTAAGAAGGCTAGAAGGCCAAGAAAGAGGAAGGACAGTCAAGGTGGAAAGAAAACTGTGCTTGTGAACCCAATACAGAAAAGGGTATGCTCGAAGTATTTTTCCGCTTCTAAAGGGATGAAAAATAGGATACCGGAAGAAGAAGAAGAAAAATATGCTTGCAATGCATATGCTTCTAGAGTTGAAATGAATGTACTTGCTGATAAAAGGCCTATAAAGAAATCCCGTGTCAATAAAAAAAGGAAGTATGGGCTTGCTTGTAACATGAATGCTCGGGAGAAAGACTATGATGATGATACTGATGATGAGGAATTCATACCATATGAGGATAAGGAAGCAATCAGTAATGAGCCAAAGAAGAAGCGAGCTACAAGGAAAAATAGATCTACTTCTGGCAAGCCGTTTAAACATAGGAGAAAGGCTACTGTGAAACGAAAGAAAAAGAGTTTTGGTAGTTGGGATTCAAATGGGAGTTCTGATTCTGATTTTGAAATTTCAAGTTCATCTGACGACGAGTATGCCATTTCTGTGGAAGAGGAAGAACTTATTAGAGAGGATAATGAAGTATGTAGAAGATTAGCTTTGAGTCGGAGGAGTTATACTATGGTGGAAGAAGTGTCTCCTTTAAGAAGAAAGCATCCTTATAATAAGGGAAAGCAGAAGATTGTTGACATGAAGATGCAAGTAGGGAAGCAAGTTTGTGGTATATGCCTATCTGAAGAAGGAAAGAGAACAGCTGTAGGAGTTTTGAATTGTTGCACGCATTACTTTTGTTTCAGATGCATAATGGAATGGTCAAAGGTAGAATCTCGCTGCCCCCTTTGTAAGCAAAGGTTTGAGACCATCAAGAGAACATTACGATCAGATGGTATTAGTAATGCTCGAGATGCTGTTTTTTCAGTTCCTGAGCGTGACCAGGTAAACAACTACAATATCTCACTTAATTGTATAGTTATTGTCACTATTCTTAATCCGAACAATGTCGCAGGTTTATCAGCCTTCCGAAGAAGAGCTTATGGGCTATGTTGATCTGTATGAGAATGTTCTTTGTACTGAGTGTCATCAAGGCGGGGATGATGAACTAATGCTTCTTTGTGATCTCTGTGATTCACCTACGCACACTTACTGCGTTGGCTTGGGACGACAAGTACCAGAAGGGAATTGGTATTGCCATGACTGCAGACCAACGGCTCTTGCTACGGAAAATCAGACAAGTAACCAGAATCACACCTCTGTTGGTTCACCACCTGCTAATGCAGCTATTCAATCATCTGATCTCAATGAAGCATATGCACCAGAAACTCCTCAAAGTCCATCATCACCTAGAAACTCCGGTCCGCAAATTCAAGCTACTTCGCCTGCATTTGGACGTACTCTTTTCAATAGACGAAGGATGCATCGCCATATATATCAACTTAGGAACTACGGAACTCGGCTGATCGGCACGGCAGTTTCAGGACCGAGAATCAATCTTCTCAGTTCATTGATAAATGGTGCATCCACTTCACCACAGGCATAGAGAGGAGTCTTTTCCTATCAGTATTTTTTACTCAGTCTTCTAGTACCCATTGTGATGTGCTTGCTGCATTCTAGCCGTGCAATGATAGTTATTATTGTTCTATCAGAGACTGAATTTTTAGAATGAGAATTTCTCGAAAACGAGAAAACTTTGGTGTTATGGTTTCGAAAACAATAAAGCATGTAGAAGGTTCCCTCCCTAACAGTAACACAGAATAAGACAAAACATTTTCACCTTGCTGATGATCTAGAGCTCATTGAGGAATGGTAGTTCGTGCTTCTCTGTTTCCTATAAGAAGAATAGACATCATCATATTGACTTGGCTCATTCGGGTCTGCAGTTGCGCCAAGTCCCAATCTACCCAACGAACTCATACCGGGCTTTCGATCTAGGCTGCCATCAGCAAGAGTTCCTGTTTCATTCAGGTTAGGAGGAGGAGGGATGCAGGCTCCTCCCTTTCGAACAGGAGACATTGGCTCGTAACCATATTCATCAGCATCACCATCTCTTGATTCTGATGGTTTCATGTGTCCTGATGGGTTCATCTCTCCAATGCCTTTGAAGAATTTCGAAACCATATTGAGAACTTCAGATGGGGATACGTTCGATGGTGGAATGATGGCTGGTATATCGAGAGGACTTATGGGAGAGTACGGTACCCCACTACCAATCTGCACTTTTCGCACCATACCTGGAATAAGACCTGGTGGAAACAAAGGATATAATGATAGCTTTTCAGTGGGTTTCATTGGAGTTGGTGCTAAGGAGGGATTCAAGTGAGGAAGGGGTAGCTGTGCAGTCACTGGTGCAGCAAATCCAGCAGAAGGAACTGAAGATGCAAGAAATTGCTGGGGTGGGAAAGATGGCATTGAAGGAACTTGTTTATCAGTAGGATCTGGCATTTTCGGCAGTGCAACTGGCTGCCACTGTAAGGAACTGAGGTTAGGCACCCCTGCTACACAAAAGAAAATATGAATGTTAAAATTTTAGCATTTATAAGTTCATTTTTTAATGAAAAAAGTAGGAACCTGGAGTAGCGGGATGATCTCTACTCATCAAGGAAGCACCCGTAAGCATGGAACCAAGCAAAGGACTTGGGGGCAGCCCATTTTTCATTTCAGTTTCAAGCATAAATATGGTTTCTTGATCATACACTTCCTTTGATGCCCAAAATTGTAAGATTTTCTGAAGACGTGACTGGTTTTCTTCCTTGTTTTGTGGATTATGCCACACTCTGGTCAGCATAGAAGCCATAACTGGCCTAAATGCAAGAGCCTCGTTGTCTATTTCTTGAGGGTTGACTCTCCTCTGCAAGCTGAGAAGTGAACACATGAATTTATGATACAAAACCAGCTTACTGTGACTTTATATTATATGAACTTCGAGATGCAGTACGGGAATATGAACAAGAAAAAATAAAGGTAGCTTCACCTGTCAAATAGAATATCATTGGCCAGGTAAATTATATGCAGTTGTCTTTCAGAATCATCTAGAGAAAACACTCTATCACGGAGTGCCTCTGCAAGAAGTGCTCCAAAAGGAGCTCTCAGCAAAAACCAATTCTTTGCACCTTTTATTGACTCCTTTGTTCCAGTGAGGTTGTTCAGAACCCCATTCAGCTCAGCCTCGATATCAGGAGGAAGAGGTCTCGATAAGCCTTTTAAAGGCCTAGAAGATGGATCAAACTCAGGACGGCCGTGACTGCCCAACCGTGAAGCCTGATGTTCAAAGAATGGTGGAAACTGAGGTTGCTGCAAATGAGGGGAACCAATAACGGAAGCTGAAACCACAGAAGCAGCATTTGGAGTACTAATAGATACCCCCGGATTCATCATCGAATTAGGAGGATGCATCACAGGAAGAGAAGATGGGAAGGAAGGATTAAAAGGACTAAAATGAGGACGTGTTGAGATCCAAATCTTATATTGGTAATAGTTATGGCCTTCACCACCAAAAAGAAAACTGTAAGCAGGATTATCCTTCTCTCTTTCACGAACAACATCTTCGAATTCAGGACCATTCTTGATGGTATATTCTACTAATTTGTCAATTCTTTTTTGAAGCTCTGGATCAGAAGGAGGCATAACAGCAGGAGGAGCTGATCCATGGAATGGTGATGGAACAAGATGTGGAGGCACCTGAGGAGGATACGGAGGTGGTGATTGTTGACGAAGGTGAGGAGGTGGAGGCAAATGAGGATAAAGCTGGTTTTGTTGCATCGGATGAGGAAACGGAAACTGTTGAAGAGAAGGCTGTGATGGTAGAAAAGGAGCCCCGTGAACCGATGGAGTAAATTGCTGATGCTGCGGGTGAAATCCATACTGCTGCGCTTGCTGCTGCTGTTGGCCATAGCCTACCGGAGGACCATAATCATGAGGCGGGCGATCCATACAAACTCTAGCAGAATACCTTCTGTAAATAACAAGGCAATCAATCAAAAAGTTCCTTATGAACATTTGTTAGTCAGTTCAAGGATTCCAATCTATGAACATTACAAAATGTTGCAAAAAACAAGTATAGAACTAAATTACACTATCCGTGCACACTAAGAGAAAATGGTGCCTTCAATCCCCAAACTTTTACAATTTTGGTTATTTGGACTCCATAATTTGTAATGACATATTTACTCCCCAAACTTTAAAGTTTTGACATATTTGGTTTTCTAAGTTTACAACATTTGGTAAATCAAATCCCAAAGTGCGGTCCCAAAATTTGATTTTGGCCGAGAACCTCATTTGCCGAAATTGGGACCAAATATGTCATACAAACTAAACTTTGATGATTGGTTTTGTCAAGACTTAGAAAGTATGGGGATCGTTTTTGCCATCTTCATATTTTGGGGATCAAAATTACCAAAATCATAAAATTTTGGGGACCAAAATTGTCAAAATCATGAAACTATGGAAACTAATTTGCGTGCCGCCCAACTATGGGACTAAAAAGAAGCCACTAGTTCAACAGAGTACAAAGCAGTACAGTACAAGAAAGCTTTTTGGTTTCTAAAATTTGCCAACAAAAGTTTATAAACTTGATAAGCATTCAGAATCATAGTTATGGAATGAAAATCATAAGGAATCCCCAACCAAAACAACTATGCTGACAAACTGCTGAAGGCACACAGAGAACCAGTCCCAAAAATTCCGATATAAAATGAAGCTTAAGCATAAAATCATCTGCTTCATCTGGAAAAAATTCCCATTAGATATTTAGCATGAAAATTATTGTCAAATACCAATCAGATTGAAAGAGTCAGCGTACGCATAACTAAGCAAAGTTCTAGCTTGCACAAAATTCACTTTTACATGGAAAACTCAGCTCCACAGAGAAATATTGAAAATTTAATGTCTTAGGGAAATTTATCCAATCAGAAAATAAATTTCAAGGGAAATGTAAAAAGCAAATGATTAGCAAAAAAACAGTAACCCAGCGAACTAACTGAATAAAAAGTCGCATAAATCGCTCACGAGCATTGTCAAATCGCAAAACCGAACCTTTTGAAAGAACTCCGTTTGACCCAGCTAATGAAAATGGTTATTTCACGACAACTACTTGCTCGGATCTTAACGGATACCTAGCTTAATCCAAGCCTGAACCAATATTTACCGTTGCCGCTCTGGAGACGAAATTCTGGAGAAAGACAAGAGCAGTCGATGCTAAAAACGATTTTGGGCCACGAACGAAGAGAAGCCCAATGTAATGAACAGTTTGGGCTGCAGTTAAATTGAACAAAATGTTGTCGGTATTTCAATTTTCAAGGGGAAAATATGGTTTTGGTCCGGTTAATGAAATAGAAATCAAAGATTATTTACTTGCAACTTCGGTCAACTTTCGATTTGGTTCTTATTGTTGTTTTTTACATTTCTCTCTACGCTTCTTGGATTTTGTATCCATGTCGCTACTGCGGAAGCCGGGAGTTCAGTTCTCCCTCTTTGTGATCGGAGTTGTTCTTCTTAGTTTGACTGGTAAATTAATTTATATTGTCTTTTTTTCGGTTGAATTTCGAGTCTTTATATGGGATTTATGAATGCGATGAGATTTGGGTTGTTATGGTTCATCCAGTGGGTTTGATCATTTTTGTTGCAAGAATTCACTTGTGGCTTTTGATCGGAAATTTGGATTTGTGGTCTGTGTATTGGTATTTCTCCTTCAAGAATCCTTTGTTTGCCTGGGATTATATTTTACTGTAAATATGAAAGATTAATATAAGCTAAAGTTACACGCCCATCTTAAGGACTTGATTTTCTTAAGAATGATTCTCTTTATTTACAAGAACAGCTGGTTTGAAGTTTTGTGTTACCCTAGCGTTTTCTGAAAAATACAGTAATTTTAATGTAATTCCATAGAAGTTTAAGTTCTATTTCCCTCCTTTTGGCAGCATGTCTGTGCTCAGAATGATAGTTCTTAGTTTTTTATTATGCAGCGGAGAAATGCAGGCACTTAGTTGGTGAAGAAGCCTCATCAAAAAGTGGAAAGTTTACCATCTTCAACTGTTTTGACATGGGTTCAGGAACATTAGCTTGTGTGGTTAAAGAAAGCGTGAAGCTTTATTCATACAGCATTAGATCTATCCATGTTGAGGAGAGGAGAAATATGGCGATTGAGGCTGCTTTAGCAGATGCCGTTTCTCAGGGATTAAGTGCCAAGGTTGCTGCAAAAACAGCTGAAAAAGAAGGTGCAAGGGCAGCAAAGTTGGCAATAAGGAAAGTTAATCGCATTGTAGGTCCAATAATTTCTTCAGGATGGGACTTTTTTGAAGCTATTTACTTTGGAGGTTCAATGACCGAAGGGTTACTCCGTGGCATAGGTACCTTGTTCGGAACTTATTCTGTCGGGTACCATGGAGAAGAAAGGTTCGGTAAGTTCGGTTATTTTGTAGGAAGCCATTTAGGCAGCTGGATTGGTGGAAGGATCGGGTTAATGTTTTATGATGTTGTCAATGGAATTGATTACATAATTCTCTCCTTGAAGCAGCAAAATGACTCATATGAGAATACAGTAAACAGCTATACAACTTCAGATAGTGAGAGCTTTGTCGACAATCAAGAACTTTGAAGCTAACTTTGTTACAAAATACAACTTAGGAATTTGTTACATTATGTAGTAGAATGGAGGCTTCAGCTTTAGAGGAGTTTTTTAGCTGTTTTGGAAGACTTACACAGCCTATACTTGTGCTAGATTGAGATGAAGCCATCCAAATTATCTGGTGTCTTCATTTTATGGATCATATGACTTCCTTTGGAACAATGAAGCGTGATCTCGTCAAACCAGGTTCTGCTTTTTTGTTTGAAAACCATATTTATTTCTCAAAGTATACGAATAATTCGATAAAGTACTTACTTATATACTTGATTTCTTGAGGACATTGAACTCAAAAAGTTTGCATAATGCATACAACGAAAAAGGAAGAAATGCTTCCTTCCCCACGGCTACTTTGATTACTGTTTTTCGCAGAATCTTGGTCGTAGATAACTGATTATATCTGCGTAATCTGAACTGCACTGGCTGAAAACTTGTTCCCAAATGTTGCTCAAATCTGTTTCAAATCAGACACCAGTATGAATAACTAGCTATGGTGTTAATAGAGCATGAAACTAGCTACAAGATATGAATTCTACCATGCTGTTTTATAATAGTTCGAAACACCACGTAGAACATATAGAATTAGGAACATGCATCTCTACGTTCAATTACGTAAGAATTTGCAGTATCGTAAATATAAGAACGAAGTTATCACTGTGACAAAATATTTAACAGTTACAGATGGATAAGTGCATACCGTGCTTATCAGCAGAAGAAAGACACATAATGATCATGTCAAATCTTGGGATTTGAGTTAAGAACTGCAAGTACTCAATAGCTAATGCCATATCTTCTCTGCAAATAAGCCGAAAGAAATTGTTCATTGTATTCGACTCAAATCATAGAAAGACAAATATTTTAGCATCTTACCGGAAAAAAGTGCTGATGCACCTAATGATCTCAACGAGTAATGAAGCTGAGAGAGCATTTTTTAACACTCTAGGCAACGCAGAGGGTGGAGTGGCCTGTATATGAAAGCCGCAATTGCTCAATACACAAGGACAGTGAATGAAGGTGAAAAGATTATGAAGTTGAATTGACCTTTAACAGGCGAGCCTGTAAGTAGGAATCACCGGAGAGTCCTCGCCAGGTACGTTCAAATTGATAGGCTGAAGTAGGGGGAACAATGCTTTTTGCAGCTTCAGCCTTTGCAACATTAGCTGCTTTCGCAGCAAGTTCTTGAACTGATGCCTTAAATATCTCCCTTTCATCCGCAAGTTTCCTCTGTGCCTGAAATATATAGGAATCATCGCATCACTGAACGGTAACACTTCATTACATGCATCTACGAGTACCCAAAAACACATCTTCATCAAATAAAATGGCACAACTATGAGCAAGTAAACCAGGAGTTGAGATGAAACCTTTGTAGTCGAGGCATCATCACACCTATTCCTTGTTGTAATGCTACTATCCATTTCGACAATTGTCTTCGATTGAGCTTTTCCAGGCTTATTATCCTGTTAAGATTTATGGGGTGAATTCAAAAGAATGAGAATGATACTATGCAAGGCCAAAGCATTCAAATGTATACATGTAAAAGAAAATACCATTTGAGAATCTTCTAGCTGAGTCACTCTTGCTGAAGACATCGAAGAGACAGGATTTGACTTCTGCATAATTTTGTTCTTTTCGATTTTCGAAGATCCATCTTTGGAACCAATTGCCCCAGATACTTTCTTCAAGATCTCCTGGAATTAAAGAAACATTTAAAATAACAAAAGTTTCTACAGAAACAAAAGATTATCAGAATGAACACCACTTTGAGCTTAATTTGAAGACAGTCTGATGCACAATCACAAGTGGCGAGAACACAGACAGGCAAACGGTGTAAGAGCAAAGTGAGATACACAATTATTCAAAGAAATCAGTATGCAGTTCCTAAGTAGATAACAAGTAAGGTGGTCGTTAAAAGAAGCAAGTTTTAAGTAGAAACTAAGAGAACAAGGTTCAAACCCCAAATTCGGGTTGGAAATAAAGAGTAATAGTAACCCACTAACGACTACTCAATTGCCAATCAACAAAAAAGTAAATGACTAACTTAAGCAATGTAAAAGTTAGACCTTCTCAAGCAAAGATTTAGATTCTTCATATTGTTTTTTCAGCTCTTGATTCGTTGGTTCCAATCTTAATGCAAATTCAGCATCTGTTTTAAGTCCATCTCAATCAATGAGCATAATAAGTCTGAAAAATTAACTTTTTGAAAGACGAATACCATCAATAGCTTCTTTGAATTTCCCAAGTTCTTTCCTTGTCGTTGCCCGTCTTGAATACGCCTTGATATATCTATCATCTAAGTTTAAGGCCTCTGTACAATCATTCTCAGCCTCCTGAAATCTTTTTCCACATACAAAAAATGATTAAAATAGGGCTTAAATGCAAACTATTTAGGAAAAAAAGCTATACCTTTTGATTTTAATATATGCCATCGCCCTGTTTGCAAAGGCGGCTGCAGAAGGTGACAGTGCTATGCTTCTCGAATAACAATCAATCGCTTCATTGAATTTCTGCTTTTTAAAAAACTGATTGCCCTATTAACAAATTTAAAGAACAATTTCATGATTAATACGAGTCCATAAACGCCGTAATACCCACAAACATGACAACAGAACTGGCTAGCGAAGCATACCAGTTCTTTCTCGGAATTTGCATCCACAAAGCTATCTTGAGAATAACTACTACTTGAGAGCTGACTGAGAGTTTCATATTCCTTCAAATAATTATACTTGTTGACATCATTTGAATGTTCAAAAAATGTGTCCTTCGGCATCTGCTTACTATTTGACTTGGCTCTTGCACTACCCTAAAAAATATGAGCCTACTTAAATATAAAAGAGAGAATAATAATATCGCTTAAAAGATGGATAAAATTGAGTTTCAAACATTTGGCTTACAGTCTGAACAAATGTTCTACACAGCAAATAATAACAAGGGTCAAACAAAGTTTTTCATCTACAGTGAATGCCTTAGAGCAAATACTAGGGAAACATAACGTCAACTATTGTGACTATAATAATAAATTACATAATATAACTAAAAACAAAGGAAACAGAGCCATGCCAAGTTATAAAATGTATATTGCAATTTTAAAAGTTTTTTTATAATCCGAAGATGATTTAATGAGATGCAAAGAGAACAAAAATTCTTTAAAAAAATCTTCAACAAAAGAGGTAAATCAACTAACAAGATTGGCGTTCCCAAAATCAGCTGATCTCATTTTTTTGTCTTTGTCCGTCAATGATGCTTCCCAATCCTGTAAATTATTCAGCAGGCCCACAAAGTCCTGCAGAATAAACAAATTCAGATAAATTCAAGGGCAACGAAGGAACAAATACACAAATTCATACAGCATAAAACAGCAAGAAGCACGTCCTCCAGGCTCCAAGTTCATTCATTTAACTAGAGGGAAAATCAAAGGCAGACTGAAAGGATCATGATCCTTTAAGGTATCCTTCCATTATATAACACATTCCCCCGGATGATAACATAACTTCTCATACATAAACAATTGCAATCACAGACCAACTACAACAAGCAACAAAATAGACCCTTTTAACCGGGTCTGATAGAACTATTACTCAAATTTATCATAATAACGTTTTCTTTTTCTTATTCATAGGGTTACTTCTGGCACCAGAACGTTACGTGGGTATGTTCGATAACTGAGCAAGCAAAACCATTTTAAGAAACCATAAGAGGAAAAACTAAAGTTTCTGTTTTTTCTTAACAAAAAAGAAACTTTGAAAGAAAGCGATAATGGAATACCTAAATAAGATAAAAATCACCTGATCTTGGTCGCGAGAGTGCTTGGAGGTGACTTTAGCCATTATCCCAATAGCAAAATTTTGGTTCTCAGACTCTCGTCGAAGATTTCAGTAGACTTTAGAGGGCCAACGTTTTCACACCGCGTATAATATTTGTAGGAGAATTATGAAATTGGGGTAATCAAATATTTTACACATTCGAAAATACATATATAATTTTACCTATTTTCGTATCTTTAATTAATATTTTTACATGCTTTCGAATCTTCAAATAATATATGTATTTTTGAATAGTGATCAATACTTCGTATGTTCGAATTCTAAGTATATTACATAACGGCAACCCAAAATAGGGGAATTTTGCAAAATGGCTCCCTGCACCAAATTCATTCGTAAAATATCTTGTGTCAATAATTTATTTGCAATATAACCGGTCTTTCTAATTTATTTGTAGTATAGTTTGCATTTGTATATTATTAATAAAAATAAATCAAATAATTAAATATTACATATATATTTTAATTAAAAATACATATTAAATTAAAATATAATATACTAATATCGAATTTAATACATTTATGTTGTAAAATAAATTAAACTAGTTTAATGAAAATAGTAAAAATTTGGTAAATTGAATTAAATTACAATTGAAAATATTGATAAAATATTATATCGAACGAATTATATAATACCGGATATTGACCGATATAGCGGTCAAACGCTTCGCATCGAAATATTTCTTTTTCATATTGATCGTTATGTAAAATATAATGTGGATACCGTGTATTTCTTATATACCAGAAAAACTCGAGATCCGACCTAATAACAAGATACCGGAAGTTATCGGACAAAACAACAATGCCCCCAATAATTTCATATCGATCGATATGAAATTATATATTTTGAATTCGAGGAGTGTGACCGATATATCGTTCGATACCTGGCATTTCACGTTTCATTCGATATAATACTTTATCAATATTTTCAATCGTAATTTAATTCAATTTACCAAATTCTTACGATTTTCGTTAAACTATATTAAAATATATGTTAAAATAAATATTAATATGTTAACATGGAATTTACTCTTACCAGCGAGAATTTAATACATTTGCATTGTAAAATAAATTAAATTAGTTTATGAAAATTGTAAGAATTTGGTAAATTGAATTAAACTCCTATTGAAAATATTGATAAAATATTATATCTAACGAAACGTGAAATACCGAGTATAGACCGATATCATACGCCTCAAATCGGAATATATATTTTCATATAGATTGATATGTGAAATATTGGGGGCATCCTTGTAATTGTTTTGTCCGATAACTCCCGGTATCTTGTTATTGGGTCGAATCTCGGGTTATTCTGGGTCGGTAAAAAATACCCGGTACCCCCTTGTATTTTACATATCAATCAATATGAAAAATTTATATATTCCAATTCGAAGCTTATGATTGATATATCGGTTGATACCCGATATTTCACGTTTCGTTTGATATAATATTTTCAATCGTAATTTAATTCAATTTACCACTATTTTTGTTAAACTAGTTTAACTTATTTTATAACGTAAATGTATTAAATTCGATGTTAATATATTATATTTTAATTTAATATGTATTTTTAATTAAAATATATATGTAATATTTAATTATTTGATTTATTTTTATTAATAATATACAAATGCAAGCTATATTGCAAATAAATTAAAAAGACGGGTTATATTGCAAATAAATTACTGACACAATCTATTTTACGAATAAATTTGATGCACGGAGCCATTTTGCAACATTGCCCTCCCAGAATGCATATGGGTTTACAAACAATCAAATTGACAATAATTTTTTAAAAACATAAAATTATATCAATTTTTTTGGCTTTATTCTATTATTTTCAATTCAACTTTGTCCTTTTGAACCCATTAATCAAAAGTTAATAGGCTGTAACTTTCAATCTGAAGTTACTAAGAAAAAATATTTTATTATTTTATTATTTTATTATTTTTTACAGACGTTAGACCCATTATAATTTTATGAAGGTACGAAGAGTGATATGATCTTTCTTTGAACTGCCCATAAACCGGCCGGTCTGCTAGCAAGCGGAAGTGTAAACATACTAGCCGGTTTGCTGAAATAAACTCAAAACATTATCACAATGAGTAGTGAACCAAAATTGAGTCAATTTACCTCATGATTTTTCAAATTATGATAATTTATGAACTACTTTATAACTTCTATTAAATTTTGGGGCTTCTTTAATTTGAAAATCATTAACATGTTGGTTGATGAGTGGATCAACGAATTGAGATATAATACAAGGAACACAACGATCTTCGACACACCGAAAAACATCATATGAATTATTATTGATTTAGTCACAACATCCCCATCAATTGATGATTGCATGTATTGGTAATTTGGTAGGAGTTGTTGGTTGTAACGGCTTTCCTTAATTTATGGTGTAATGCATCTCAGCCGTCCATATGAATGATACATTGTATATTCGCTGTCCATTTACACCTCTCGTACTATGATCTCATAAATGAATTACTCCTAGTCTGTCTTGTCCCTACGTAGTACCTCAATTACCTCATCACTAGATTTAATTTATCTTTTAAAACCGTGGGTTGAACGGTGGGTTCGAACCGATTTTTAGTTAACCGGAGATTTTGCGGTTCGGTTCAAATAGAAGAATATTTTAAAATATTTACGGTTTGTTACAGTTTTAACAACGGTTCGTACCGATTTTATTGAACCGGAAGATTTCCGATTCGATCTATCCAACTGGTTTAAAAACATAGGATTTAATAGATATATTCTTCGAGAACTTGTTGTTCTTAGATTAGTTTTGATATGATATGCAAATTTGTTAACCATAATTTTATAGTTATGACAATTGTGATCTAAAGTATAAAGATGTCAAAACAAATCACATACTTTGAATGTTGTTACAAAATCAATCTCTAAATTTTAGTTTGTATGGTATAATCGATCATAGATTTTCAATTTTACAAATTGTGATTCTTATTCAAAATAAAATTTATGGAATTGATTTTTCTATTTTGGAGATCTGATTTGTCAAATATTACAATATTTGATAACAAAATATGCTAAAAATTCAAAACTTATGAATCAAATATATCATTACAAATTATAAAAATCAATTTTACCAAACGCTATTTAAGGTGTGAGTAATTTTCCCATGACATATTACTTATTAGTATATGTTATATTACTATCCAACTGCCAACAAATGTAAATGTAAATGCAAATGAAAGCCAAATCTCTATATAAGCACAAGACCATTGTCTTCATCCTTCATCACCAAAATGTCCAAGTCTAAGATCACCGACGAGATGAGGGCCAAGGCAACGGAGCTCTACCACGGCGACGCGATCTGCAAAGAGAAATCCCAGTTCCTTCTAAGCGAAGTCGGTCTTCCAAATGGTCTCCTGCCTCTAAAAGACATCGAAGAGACAGGATACATTAAGGAAACCGGCTTCGTATGGCTCATCCAGAAGGAGAAATCACAGCACAAATTCGAAAAAGTCGACAGGCTTGTCCAGTATGCAAAGGAAGTAACGGCATACATCGATACAGGGAAGATCAGAAAGCTCACCGGTGTCAAGACAAAGGAGATGCTTCTTTGGATCACTCTTAGAGAAATTGATCTTGATGATCCCCCAACTGGGAAAATCAACTTCAGAAGTACTACTGGATTGTACCGCACTTTCCCTGTTGAGGCTTTTCACGTTGAAGAAGGGAATGGTACTGTGTCATTGCCCGTTGAAGCCGATTTTGCTGCTGATGATGATGATGAGGAGGAAGTGGAGGAGGATGTCAAAGTTTCAACTGCTCTGGAACCGGAGAAAACTGCGACCGTGGAAGTGAAGGAGGTTTGAGTTCTACTACCGGTCTCTGCGGCATTGAAAGTTTCTGTTTCGAATAAGATTGCTTCATCCTCTAGATAATAAGTGAATAGCCATGTATCTCGGGTATGCCGAGATTCCGTCATGTGTAATCGCAGTACGTTTATTGTTTCATGAACTGATTCGATATGAGGACAGAGCTTATCTGCAGCTATGAAGCTAATGATCTCGTTGCTCACTTCAATCCAACTTTTTCCAGGCTCTTTCTTGTTTCCAATTCCTCTAAATAATTTACGTATTCTAGCAGAGTCTCCCCATTTCCCATCAGCAGCATATATATTCGACAACGCTAAATAAGTCCCTGAAATGCTCGGCTTCAAATCTAATACTCTGATTGCAGCTAGCTTCCCTAATTCTGCACGCTTGTGTGCTTTGCAAGCTCCGAGAAATGCTCCCCATACCGATTCATCGGGAATAAATGGCATCGCTTCGATGACTTCGTATGCTTCCTTGACTCGGCCAGCACGGCCCAACAAGTCTACTACACAGCCATAAATCTCTTGATCTGGATAAATATTATAAGAGCTGCTCATAGATTTGAAATATTGAAGGCCTTCATTGACAAGCCCTGCATGACTGCAAGCATTTAGGACTGCAACGAATACAATTCGATCGGGCTTGATTCCGGACTGAACCATCTGCTCAAACATTTGTAAAGCTTCGATGCCATAGCCATGGCTACCGTACCCAATAATCATTGAGGTCCAGGAGATGACATTTTTAGCATGCATTTCGTTGAAAACTTTGCACGAATTCAGAATGCTTCCACATTTCGCATACATGTCGACTAAAGCATTGGCTACACCGATGTCTAGTTCGAGGCCTCTTCTCAAAGCTCCTACATGAACTTGTTGTCCAACTCCCAAGACAGCTAGGTTAGTTACTGCAGCTAGAACTGAAGTGAATGTGAAACGGTTCGGAGTGAGACCTTCGGACTCTAATCCAAAAAAGAGGCATAAAGCTTTATATGGATCCGATTTTTCATATCCAGCAATCATAGTATTACAAGAGATTATATCACGTTTCGACATCCCATCAAAACACCGGTCTGCTTCAATGAGATCAGTGCACCTTCTATACATGTCTAGAATAGAATTCATCACAGGAACACTGGATTCAAGACCATGCTTGAGTGTCATAGCATGTATCTGCTGCCCACAGGCTTGTAAGCCAGTCGATGCAGAAGCTCGAATCGCGATGGAAATATTGAAAGGATTTAATTCAGCCTTCTCCTGTTGATGGGAAATAAGTAAGAGACGCTCATTTAATCACTACAAGATGTGACAACAGAATATTGTGGAAAAGTGACAATGATTCAAAAAAATGGCCACAAGAACAAATTTTTGCTTGGAAAGTATTATTTTTGTGAGATTTAAGATCATCAAAGTGGTTTACGAACAAAAATTATACAACATACCAGCAACATTCGCCGAAAAAGTTGAAGAGCGCCATTGCAATCGCCAAGATGCGTGAAACTGGCAATCAACGTCGTCCATGAAACCGAATTCTTAAACAATATGTCTTCAAAAACATCAACTGCTTTGTTTGTGGAATCACAGCAAGTGCCGTACATGTCCATAAGTGAATTACTCACGTAAATACTACTAAGCACACCAAGCTTGGTAGCCAAGCAGTGAACAGAAGCGCCAAGAGAAAGAGAATTCAAGCTTTTACTGGCCTTGAGCACACTAGAGAACGTAAACTCATTTGGTTGCACACGAGCATCATCTCTCATCATGCGTAGGAACATCATCCATGCTGAGTTCGGAAGGTTACATGAAGTGTAGCCGCTTATCATGGCGGACCATGCGATAACATCTCTCTCAGGCATTTCGTTGAACAGAATTTGCGCTTCTTCGACGAGACCCATCTCAAAGTAGGACATCATGATATTGGTAGCCAGGATCGAAGGCGTCTTGGGCATAAATGGCGTAATGGGTAAAGTGGTGTTGCTAAGAGAGCTGAACAGAAAAGAAACAGGTGCTCTTCCTGCAGCGATCCTTCCCATTCAAATATTCAATCAGTCCAGAATCAGGTTCCAGGACAAACTTGGGGTCCAAAGAGTTTGGCTACAAAATTCCGGAGACTCAATTAGACCTGCTGAAATGGCATAGTTCACCATGATCGATCGAATGCAAAGGGGCTTCCTTGCAGCTCAGAAGAAAGGGGAACTTCAACTGAAATCATTCTGCAAAAACCAGATCACAAATCTCAGCCACACACATTCTCCTTTACTTCTACACAATTCATTTAAATGAAATGCTTTTTTAAAAGACACTAAACTGCAGATAAATTTCTATTTTCCTTCGACACTCACATTGACAAGCATGCACCTTTTTGTGCTGCAGGTCCTTGTTAAGTCACATTCACCACTTGTATGCCCTAGATCATACACATATCTCAGAGGCACCCATTTCAGTTCCGAAAAAGTTCGAATTACACTTCTTGGGAACTCCAAGAAGAGAATGCCTGAAAGATAAATATTAATTGTGATTAATCAATAAATACCTATCAAATCACACGCCATCAAATTAATCAGAAGTTTTAAGAACCTCATTTTCGCGGCAATCAGAATCAAAATGAAGCAACTCAAATTGGAGTAATTTCATCATCGTAAATCAAGGAAGGAGTTAGGGGCATTGTTTCCTAGCATGCTCAGGATCAGCTTCGCCATCGTATCCGCCGACAAACCTTTCGCTATGGAGTAACAAATGAAAAACTGCTTCATAGAGACGGAACGGAAACATGAGAAGATTTCTGAAGAAAATTTGTAAAATTAATTTAATAGTATAATATTAAATTGAAAATGTTTTTTTTTCTGGATTTTATGTTTTCTTATCGAGTTGCGCGTCGTCGGGTCGGTTCGGACAATGGGACCCGGTTGTCTACCCGGTGGGATCATGGTTTTCTCTTTAAAGGCTAAGAAGACTGAAAAAAAGAAAAGGCTAGGTTAGACAGCAAGGGCAAGCTTCTCGATCCTTCTTCGCGCAAGTCTTACGATGGCGGCTCGTCGAGTTCTCTCTTTCCTGGCTGCAAAATCTCCTTCAAACCCGCTTTCTGGAGGTAAATACATGGAAAATTGTATGATTGGAGTTTTTTTGAGTGCTTGGAATTGGGATTATGGTGAAGTTCGCTGCAATTAGTTCTCCGTTAGGGTTAAACAAAGTGGGATTTTTGTCTTCACAGTATTCAACAGTGCGAAAACGATATGGTTCTTTCACTCCCTCTTTTCTCTAATGGTGTTGCATAGAGGAAATGATTATGGTATTTTAGTGTGTATCCTTTGTTAAACATCAATGTTTTTGGATTCTGATGTAGATACTACACGTATCAAAATCCTTTTTCCTCAGTTTTAAAGAGCTTTCAGTTTCTTATTGCAGATATCTCATGGATACCTCTTTCTGCAAGCTGCTTTTCTCGAATCATTAAACATTACCCTAGGAGATATCAGTCTCCAGCTGAATCCAGCGACCAAAAACAACTAGAAATTGGAAGTTCCGGCTCAGAATCCGAAACGCATAAATCCACTTCCACTTCTGGTAACATAGGGACTACATTGAAGCACCAAGTGAATTCAAAGTTGAAGGTATCTGAAAGACATGATCTTGTGATGATGTTCACCTGCAAAGTTTGTGATACAAGATCAATGAAGACAGCTTGCCGTGAATCATACGACAAAGGCGTGGTTGTCGCAAGATGTGATGGATGTAATAATCTGCATCTGATTGCTGATCGTTTAGGATGGTTTGGGGAACCAGGAAGTGTTGAAGAGTTTTTGGCTGCTCGTGGGGAGAAAGTGAAGAAAGGGTCTGCTGATACTTTGAACATTACATTAGAGGATCTTTCTGGGAAGGAAGAGTAAGATGTGAATAGTTGCAGTTTGTCCATCATTCAGAATTAGATTCAGCTGGAGTTATCATTGACTAATTAATATCTTTGCTTTTTATGAGTTGGTGAAGATATTTGTGATTGAAGTAAAATGTCAATAAGCGGGATAATAGCAATTGATGTAACTTTACATTTGAAGAAACAAAAGAATGTGTGTAAGAATAAAATGTTTGAACTTCTTCAGGAGAAGGCAGTTGGTAGAACTGTGCAATTGAGAGCTACGAGAGCTGGTTGGATGAGACTTTGTTCTATACGAGCTGAAGCTTCTTGTGTAAAATGAATGCCATCCCAAAAGATATGGTGTTCGGGATGAGCACATACAGGTACTCCCGGACTTCCACAGAATCTGTTGCTACTGTAATTGTATTTTCCACCTATTCCGCAGCAGGCTTTAAGAGCAGTGTCTGAATGACTCTCTGCAATAGATGAAAACAAGTTTATTCAAGAGCTCCATAGAGTAATAACTATCAAAGGATTGATTCATAGTTAAGTAAATGATGACTTGCCATGATTCAAGGTTTCAGCAAGAACTTCCAATACACCCTCATCGAAAGCTCCGTAGATAATGGTAACATTTGGGAACTCCCTATTCAAATTTCTGATTGCTTGTTGTAGGTAATTGTTCTTCAAAGTGATCAGCCTATTGACGCTGTTGAGGCATCCCAAATGATCGTAGGCTGTGGGATCATCGGAAGGAAGAGCAGTTAGAATATATGGGAAGCAACCAAGTGGTGCACTGGCTGGAATTACAATGACCCTGGCACCCATTTTGATCAGTTCCTGAAAAAATGAAAAGCATGTAAGTATGAGTGAAAGCAAGCAGATTTGTGATGATGATATGAATTTTGTAGATGATTACTTTGGTTGTTTTGATTTGGGCTCTTGTGATTGGAACAATATATGACTGTGCTTCTTGGATGGTTCTTCCTTGAGTTAATGCATACCCAATGTCGTTAGCTTCGATGTCTCCGAGCAATAACAGAGAATTAGCCATTCTGCTGGCGCATTCTGATCCGCAGACTGATTGGAGATGAGTTTTGAACCAATTGAGTTGGGTGTCGAGGGAAACTGTGTAAGGTGGAATTCTGATTCCTCTTCTTGAGAATAAGCCATGATCCATAACTGGGCTTCTTGCAACTGAAAAGATAACACCATTGCTGGAGTTGGATTTTTCAGATAGATAAGGTACGATTTCAGGGAAGCCAAAGTCGAAAGCTGCGAAGTCGAAATCAACGAGGCCGTCGGACCATCGGCCGTTGGGTGTTCCGGGATATGTCCGGCCGAATGGAGGACGTGCAGCCGGAAGCGATGGTCCCCAAGGTTGAATTAGTACTGAGTTTCCCACATCGGTAGCTCCATCGCCGAAATGGTAAAGATATGGAAATGGGCAGACGGGATTATGGTTGTTGGACTGTGAGGAAACAAGAGAAGTGGTAGTAATGAGAGTCAAGAACAAAACCAGAGACAAAGAACCGAAATCCATAGTGATTTGTGATGTTGATGATCTGAAGTTGAAGTTGAAGTTGATGAAGGTTTGTTAGGATGGCGTTTGATATTTATAGGAGAGGACTGGGGATTATTTGTGTATTCGGACAATATCAACGCTTACATTTGTCGCTGACCATTTCTCTTTCTTTTGTCCAGATTCAGACCGTGTTGTTCAATTCCACTCCGCGCCATCATTTCTTATCCTCACGTGCCTGCGGCGCAGCCAATCGAGTCGCGTTGGCTAGGCTTCACTCTCACCTAATCATTGCAATTTGCAATTTTTATCCAAAACGTTATAATTTCAAGCCCCAAATTTGGATCAAGAAATAAAGAATCATTTTATACAAGAGCCAACCATATTTTTGTCAATGCATTACAACTGTTTGTGAATTTTTAAATATAAACATCATTTGAATATTTTTATGAATAAATAGAAGTATTGTGTATTAGTATTTATATTTAATATAATTTTATTATTAAATATTGATATCGAAAATATAATCTATTATATTTCACAATTTATCTCTTCAATATTTTTTATTGAATTATATGTATTATAATATTATTTATTCTTAATATACATTCTTTTTAATTTTTCAAATCTTAATAAAAAATAATATATTGAAAATTTTATATAAAAATTTATAGATATATTTGAACAATATTCGAATCAAATATAAACATTATTCATGTTAATTCAAAAATTGAATAACAACCTTATTTACAACAATATTCTAAAATCTAACCCTGGTTTTATTTTTATATTTTAAAATTGAATTGATTTATTCTTATTTGATCCCAATTGAACCTAAGAATTCAGTATAATAAAAAATAAATCATATTCATTTTTTTATATGCCACCTTCAAACTTTGTATGATTGTGATAAAATGATGTATTTTAGGGTTTAAGATTTGGGGGTTTTGACAAAAAATTAGGGTTTGAGAATCAACTTATTGGAAGGGGAAGCCGAGCAAATGAATTATAGAAGAAATGTATGATACTCTGCAGAAGCTGAGATGCAGATGAACTGGGAACAAATGTATTAAACCATACGTAGAAATCCACGAACTTGTGTGAGAAATTTATGCAGATTTCTTCTGAATATTTGGTAGTTCTGGCGGTTTAGTGTTGAAGAAACACCACTCGATGTTGTGAGAGACTCGAAAGCATTTGATAACCGGGATCTGAATGCCGGGTTCGTCTGCTTTTCCGTCAACTCAATTGCCATACTCTGAAAAGACAAATGGTAAGGTAAACGACACTATTGAAATTATTGAGTCTCACCGAAATTATTGAGGGAATGTGCACATATATAACGTATAAGGGAAGAAGACCACATCGTAAAACACTTGAACAAATCATTTATTATGGTACTCATTCCCTCTTATAAACCAATCCAAATTCATTCCAATTCCAATGCAGGACAATTTGATATTCAACAGAAACAAACTCTTCATTCTCAAGAGTTACCTGATAAGCACTTGGTTCGCACAGAATCAACGAAAGCAGCGTATCTGCTGCGGAGCTAACTTGATCCGTACTGTACCAATAAACAAGAAAGTATTACGAAAAGGAGACCGATATCGCATTGAAAATTTAGATACATCATGCCTGTAATCTTCAAAAAGAAGAACTTGTAACAACGAACGTAAGAATTTGGTGAGAAATCCTTCATGAAAATTTCCGATGGAGTCCTTGTAACAGGTTGCTTGCATTCCTAAGCCAACTTTACCTGCAGACCTTTCTTTGTAATGGTAAGAAGCAAGAGCTTGAATAGCTCTGAGACAAAAATCAACTACTTCAGCATCCTGCAAGAAGCATAAAGTAAGTTAAACGAAACGGTATTTTACCCTATGGAGGAATATAATTAGCCTGATGATTTGCAAGTGTCATGAATTTGAAGCTTCAATATGCAGTAAAAATAGCCAAAATAGGAATCCACAGTCAATGGCTATGCACTTTTTTGAGATCTTGCATCATTATATTAAAGCATTCTTAAAACCAAACTGGCCCGAAGTTCGGAAAAAATATGAAGCTTGTCTTAGGATTGCTATGCGTATGAATGGATGAAATGATCCTCAGACCCAAATTGGGGAAAAACTTTGCATTTCAATATTTGAACTCCAATTCAAAAAAACTCGAATAAAGTAAGATTGCAAGTCAAATCTACACTGCAAGAGATGGCACAGCTACAAGAAAAATAGCTAATATCATACTCTACCGGATTGTGAAGGCCAAAATGGAGAGATCCATATATGAGATTTGATGATTCAGTGCTCAGCTGTGCAACAACATCAGCATAAACCTCCAGCAAATGTGACAGCAGTGAGAAATACTATCAAAGAGAAAAAAAACTGTTAAGTACCATATGATCTGATACTTCCTAATCATTAAGAAAAGAGCATTACCCGGTGACAAAGTTTAGGGTACTTCAACATTTCTGGAGTTATCAAAGGGGCTAGAACACAAAGACCTGTGTATAACACCTATAGAGGCGTTTTGACAGAAAAATCAGTGCAAAGTGAAAAAGAGACGAATAATCATATTGTACATCGTGCATTAAGTACCCGACAGATACTTGTTC
This sequence comes from Utricularia reniformis, assembly GCA_009725065.1. Classification (NCBI taxonomy): domain Eukaryota; kingdom Viridiplantae; phylum Streptophyta; class Magnoliopsida; order Lamiales; family Lentibulariaceae; genus Utricularia; species Utricularia reniformis. Next base: position 41,431 of record RWGZ01001150.1, on the reverse strand, counting down.
CATAAGCTTCAATTGGTTCAGTGGCAAAGTCAATCTGTAAAAGCATCATTTTGTCAGAATAACTAATTTCAATAATGGAGCACATTGACAATGAATGAATCAATAAACTAGCATAAGTGATGAGCATGTACGATATACTGATAGTTTAGATAACAAGAAAGTTTTCAACATAAAGTATCAAAACTTTACGATATCTTTTGAACATAGACTTGACAGGAGTTGTAAAAGCGCTCGCAAATCCTTATATTTCTCCACATCTACTTGGGCTTGTAAGGGACTTGAAAGCCTAACTGAAACCTGTGAAGAAGAGAAAGAAAATTTTCAAGGAAATAGTGGAGACAGAATGTAATAAGAAATAAAATATAAGCACGTTTGTTCCTTGTGTAATTAAATTTCTCACGAATGTAGATGGATAACATATCAAATATGTTATGATGCTTCCGAAACTAGGTATGGAAACTAATCCTAGACTACACCAGAGGGTGATATAATTAGTAATCAACTATATAATACTAAAACTTATAACGAAACATATTTATATTAATAGCCATGGCCAGAGCATGTCTCTATGATGGAGAATTTAATTTTCTGGCTGGGAACTCCCATATCTCAGTGCCCATGTTCATATATCATATTACGAATAAATAATACAAAAAACACTTCTGGTCTGTAACTTACCTTTCTGATATTGTAAGATGAGTAAAACTGAAGCACATGCATGCAGAAGTCGATGACAGCAGCGCTTTCTCGAGCCTCCAAGTAGATAAGTTGGCCATCCACCCATTCCGCAACAAATTTGAGTATAAGATAGAGCACTAGAAACTAGGAAAATAAAAAGGAAATAAATTTTATTGACATGCTGTGATGAAAAAAAGAGAGGTATTTTTTTGTTTGAACATGACTCAGACAATAATGATCAAGACAAAGTAAGCCGTTACTTGTAAGTATGTGGAAACATCCTAAAACATAGAATAACATTGAACAAAATGGAGAAAAATTCCATCCAACAGAGCACATAGTGTTGTTTTAATAAATAAAAAAATGCATTATTTTTTACACAAACAGGGGAGTACGCAACTTGAGTTCATGGTATAATTCTATGCAATCGTTGTCCCAGATGAAAATGAAGAATTCATAAGACTAAATGAGAATCATATCACTTCATTGGATCACTACGAGAAGCAGCATGATGCTTAAGATGGAGAGCGTTCAATCTTCATAACCTTGTATTATGTATATAACTAGTTTTTTTTCTCAGAACCCCTTCTCAAAAAAAGAATATCCTCCACCAAAGAAGACACAATTGAATGACATGCTCCTAATCTATTGTAGTGCAGTACAAGTATTATGGTTCATTATGTTTGCAGCCAAAGTGTGACAGGTCAAGGAATCAAGATATACAATATGAACCAAGGGCGGAGTGGTCATGATAACATCTTGGAATGTTCGGGTTCTATGGAAGAGATAACTACTCCTATAATATATATATTTAGAATGAGTACATTCAAACAGAAGCATAAGGCCTCACATGGATGGACTAAGCCCTAAACCAACAATGCTGGCTATCATAAACACCAAATAAAAAAAAAGAGGGAGACATGCCTCATCTTTGTAGGCTTCGATAAGAGCCATGAATGGCCTCATCAGAAGTGATCCAATCTGATATATTGCCTTTTGCGTACAAGGTTCTGATGCCCTTGCAACTCCACGAAGTCGTTCCAGTGAACAACTAACCTGTTCATCATAGAAGCTGATCAGATAAAATGTTCCATGGATTAACCAAATGATGATTAAATGCCTTGGGATATCATTACCGATAAAATGATATCAGGCTTCTGTGCAATTGCTTTTAGGTCACTATTTGATGATAGTTCCACCAAATAGACGGTCATGTGTTTGGTCAAATTTTCTAGATACCTAAAAAATGTTGACAGAAAAAAATTAAATCTTATGTAACTGAAAATACAGGGAGCCTGATGGCATTTAATATCATGTATCAACTTACTCAAATAATAACTCTGAATTTTTTATACCAGAAGCTGAAAGAGCAAATGCCTGAGATAGTGACCGCTGAAAATACACATTTAGTTTGTTTCTTTCTATTAAAGTAACAAAAAATACTAAACAAATAAATGGCGCCATTAAAGAAAATAATAAAAAAAATACGATTCAACAAGCATGAAAACGAAGGAGAAAAAACAGGAAACACGCTGAATATGTCAACAGATTTTGTTGCAGGAGTGTAGCATTTGTTTCTTTTTTTTGTTTAGCATATTATCTCACACATATGTGCTATTAATAGGATATTGAAAAGCCTCTATTTTTATCTTTTTCTACCCATTGGAACTGGAAAAATCTCCATGCACATCTCAGTGTATGAGATAAAGCAACTAATAAAACATGCTTTTCTAGTTCCTCATCAGTAACATAACCTCTCCCGGAGCTCTCATGAAAAATTTACTTCAAGTTACATGACATCTGTAATTCTAAGCAACATGCATGCATGTAAAATAGGGAAGACATTTTTGTGTAGAAATAATATTATATCATGGCAAACACCCTGAGATTGTTATGTTATAGACCAAGGGCATGCTAAGTTTGGTATGATTTGATACGCATTGTTTCAGAATAGATTACCTAGTCAAATATTTTACATCCATATCATCCTATCCATATAAATCTTTATCTAACATGTAAGAAATACCTGAGCAAGCTATTAAGGATAATTATTTATTTAAGCATCAGTACCTGGTGAGCAGCATCTAATGATAACAAAGTTCTATCATTAGCAAAAGCATGTGCAAAGTCACGCCATGAGTCCTACATGCAAATAATTTCGAATGTGGCAGATAGTTATTTGGCTATGCTTAATTTTATATAGAAGATTTTGGGTTCATTAGTACAAAAAATTAACAGGACGGTTTTGAAAAAAAATAAATCATAATTTCATATTCCATCTGAAGTTTTTTTCTATTTTGAACAAATAGATATTCACATTTCATTGATTCCTTGGGTACCATATCGTTATTCGCAATGATAGGAGTGGTGAAATTTCGAACAAGAGCATCTCTTTAGATTTTATGTGTTGGTAGTCACTATTGTTCCTTCTAGAAAATTTCCATTCATGGGACTTTTGTTAATCCGCCCTATGCATTTCATTACAATTGGTGTTCGTTGTAATAAATCAAGTCTTGTTTTCCTTCTAGTGATATACACTCTAAGCTCATCTAAAAATAAGTAAAGGATAAACACACAGCGTCACAGATGCAACTAACCAGTTTAACAATGTGTGAAACAATATTCTTTCGTTTCACAAGTGAATGGAGCAGATGATGACAAGTCAAAGCCTGTACAGTCATAAATTAATCATACATTAAATACTGAGATCAAAGAATGATACAAGGAGTAACTTTTATACCTGCAAGTCCTTCTCCCCTGGATAAGAAACAAGGGTATTCAATGAGATCCGAACAAGAATATCAAGGACATGCATTCCTTGAATGTTCTCTCCAAAGAAATTAAGTAGAGGAGATTCAGAGCTTTGGGCATTGCCATTATAAGATCCCTTATCACCTCCTCCAGTATTCACATTGGGCATCAAATAAGTTAGAGACCACCGTGCTAAGAACCACACGACTGCCTAGAATAACAGCTCAGCAATATTAATGCAATACAGTCCATAAAAATTGCTAACAGTTGTGAAAACACATCAGAAGCAGCAATTCAAAGACATATAATTTGCTGAAGAGTACAACTTTCCACGGCAACTAAATTTAAGATTAATTTCACCTGTAGATAAAGTCAGGATTACTATCCAACAAGAGAGAGGGCAAACATATAACGATTCCCGTTTCAAAGTTCTATCTTTTTCTAGTTTCAAATTTTTTCCTCCTTTAGAATCTCTTAGATTCGGAAATTAAAAGATGCATCTACTTAGCAAGTAAGCCCTACATAAAGTGAAAGAAATGTAATGCTTTTGCAAGAAAAAAACTTCACTTTAGCATGCGATAGAAGGGAACTCAAAGCCATTATGTGGAAATACTCTTCACTAAACAAAACACTTCAGAATCCTTTTACGAATATATGATGAAACCATGAAGTAACAATGCAGTATCCTTTATATCAGCAGATTCATATCCCAGATCACCAAATTATCCTCAAGATTACAGACAGCCGCGAGGCTTATGGCTCCATGTGATGCAAAAGATAATGCATCAGTGTCAAAGCGTCGTACATCACATGTTTTGACATAAAATTAGCTACACTTAACTAATACCACATCACAAGTCAGATAAAAAATAAAACAAAGCAATGCAGTGTACCTACCTCCATGAGCCGAGGGCTAAAAAAAGATGTTCTAGCTTCAGTATCCAAACTTTGACTTGCAAACCTTATGATTGAGCTGTATTCAGTCCAGCGTGTATAAGTTAGCAGTCAACCAATTGAAGCAAAGTTTTTTCCAAAAGAAACACACAACAGAAAATCATAATATTAAAAGATTTTTATTTTGTTGAGAAGAATTTCCTCAAAACTGCGTTCATAGATGCAACCAAAGTTTTCAATACTGGCAAATTCCGGTATGGCCTGTATACCAGTTATGTATATTATATTAAAAAAATTAATATGTCATAATGTATATGGGTGATAATTCTTACACATGCTTTGTTTTGGATAGATTTTGAAAAGTCTCATAAATTCATTATTTCATCTAAAAAACAAGTGGATGAATACATTGACAATTGCGGATTCGCAAACCAATGTTCTCTAATCCAACAACAAAAACTGCATGTCAATTTTAATTCTAATTCTACTCTTGCAACTCAATATCGGACTCAAGACCTTTGGTTTGAGTACTCTGGTTGGCAAGATGGAACATATCCATACCGGGTGGACCCGAAATAACGTAGGGTATGACCCAATTTTCATGTATAGGATGATACAAGATAAAATTACCAATTTATCACAGTAAATCCAGTACAGACAGTATACTATACCACCCCGTTTGAAAATATTGGATGCAACCAGAAAATCAACATTGCAGGAAAAAAACTCAGTACTGTTGTTTCACATAAATATAAGCTTGATGCTATAGTTTAAAAGACAAGAATCACCTATTTCAACAGGAGTTAAACATATATGCCAATGACTTTCAGATATCAGGACATACATAGATATGTGACATTTCCTTTAAGTCCGATGTTGCAGTGAAAAGATAAAGAAGGTTGCAGAAAGCCACATCACATACGTAGTAAATAAATCAATTACCATCTTACAAACATGCAGCGAATACTCCAACTGACACAAGTTCAACAAAACTCACCTAGACAATGTGATGACATGGTGGTTTTCCATCTGAACTTCATTAGCATAATGTCGTTCAATCTCCAATGGCACCTAAAATTTCAGAAGTCATCCATGATTCAATTACAAAAGTTTATTATGCTCTTTCACACATGGACATCATTAGACACAGTACCTAGAAGCGTTACAGTTCAATTGACCACATCGAGGAGTATCTCTAAAAATACATAAATCCATGAAGCAGGTTGACACAAGAAATTTCGTATTGTCTAGTTAGAAAAGCATGGAAACAAAACAATATAATAAAAACGAACATCCAGGTAAACAATTAATTGGTGTGAAGAGATTGAACATGAAGCATAAACACAATTCCACACTTTATCCAAGTGTTATAGTTCAAGCATATTACTTGTACACAATACAGAGCATGTCACATGAGGCATAAACATGATCCCAAATAAAAGTAGGTAATAAACATTTTTGCAAAATAAAATAGATAGTTAACACTATTACCAATGGAGTTTCGCTGAGCCCTTCATCAGCCAAAACGTGACCAATTATTAGTAATAGAGAATAAAGTCGTTCCAGAGTTTCAGTTGGATCACTTATTCCTTTTCCCTGCATCAGAAAATTATCAAAAATTATTTTAATATGAGAGTAGCAATTAAAATGTATTTCGCAAATTTTGCTTTAAAAGAACGAGTAAGCTAAAACTTCAAAATTGAAAAGATAATGCAAACTATCCATAAAAAAGACCTCACTTTGTGGTAAATTGATTTAGTTTTTTTAAAATGTGAATGCAAAGAATAACAGTAGAACAATTAGGAATCAATGTGAAATGCAGCTTGCCATTCTAACATATCCAATCATTCACCATTAACTAGCACGCACTGGAAATAAATTGTGACCAAATATGCATCATTTTCTAGGAAACGTCAGTTTTTTACATCACAATATCGAATAAATAAGTAGGTAAGTTGGGAATGATTCGACTATGCAACATTAAACATATGACAATCATGGAAAGTACCAAGAGAAGCATAGTAAAGATTAGCAAAGGTCAAGCATTATTAGGTCTTCTTTCCATGTCTAATATATTAAAAAAAGTTAATGGGTCTCTGTTTTCTAGGCCTAATAAGCTACAAGCATCTTGTGGGAAGTCATTTCATTACACTTAGATGAGTATCAATGTAGGCTTAGATGATTAAAACATAAACTGCATCACAAAAGCTATGCTTAAATTGATTGTAAAACAAATTATATAAATCAAGCATCATCACCTGATAAAGCATCAAAACATGATCTTCGAAAAATTTAACGAGAAGAGGAATAGTTGATTTCAATGCTGCTCGACCAATAAGAGCATAAGAACTCAGTCTCTCATCCATAGCTACACCATGAAACAACTGGAAATACTCAAACAAAGAAAATGCAACATGGAAATGTACTAAGGAAAAAGCAATGATAATACACCATGTTGAAAAGTTTATGGTATCCCATCAGCAAGATACCTGAAACTGAAGCAAGATGGCAATCATATTCATCATGATCACTGAATGCTGATGCAGAAGCAGCTATTAAGATGCAAAGTCAAACCTTAGGAACATAGCACCTATAGTTTTCAGAAAAAAGTAAGAGCCACTAGAGTCCACATTGGCTAGTTACCTTTCATTTCAGATTCCACAATCATTGCAAAAACATTGGCAGCAGAACTAGTCCATTCAGACTCGGGCGAATGCTTCAATTCACCACCACTCAATGGCTGCAGTTAACTTATAAAATTACAAGGATTCAAAATAAAACAAATAATCCATTCTACTATAAACATAACTAGACCTTGTCAGCTCACAAAGTGATCAGAGACACATTCCTTAGAAATGATATATACTAAACTATACCCCAAAAGAGGGGGAGTATTATTTAAAGCATTAATTACCAAAGTACCGTGAGAAGCAAGGTCCATATATCTAGTAATATATTACGTGCCACCCAGCTCCAGGAACCTTCTTCAGCATAATTATCTGTGATGTCTTTAATGACCTCATGCATCAGCATGGATAATAGTGTAATCATACCGTAAGGCCTGTAGTAAGGCAGAAGTTTTCAGTGACCCTTAGGAACATAGAATCTATTTTCAGAACCTAAACAGAAAAGAGAGAAGAGACATAAAAAATAGAAAACTTTTTAAGCATATAACCTCAAAGGCTTCAATAGCTCATCAAACAAGGTAGGGGTTGTAACATTTGCCATGGAAAGAAGTGCGTGACAGCCATCCAACAGCTCACTGAGAATATAGAACAGGAACTTTAGAACAACATTCTAAGGACTTTGAAATAGAGTTTCATTGATAATGTACCTTTCACTTTTTCCATCTTTAAATACATTTTTAACTACGCCAGTGGGTTCAATCCACTCTAAAATACCAGCTAGAAGCTGTGTAAGGTGTTGCCTTTGCACATGCTCAATATCTAATTTCCAAAGAAAAGGTGGTAATCATTACAACAGAAACAGGATCTTGTTCCGCACTTGAGGATTCAAAATGCTATGTGGTTATCAGCTAAAGCACAAAAACTGAATCAAGACAATTTATCTCATAATAGTTTAATTTATTCCAGAAATGATGAAAACCTATTTTAGAAGCATGTTATTCTTTAACTTTGGAATGTTTCATCTTGGTAAACTTACGGTTCAGGATTTAGGGTATAACTCTCCGATATAATCCTTTTTTTGCTTCCAAATTGTTTGACAGTATGTTCTAAATCTCATACCATTATATCCGGTACAACTATAATAACAGCATAATAGCTCAAATTAAGCAAGTGTTGAAGATGTGAAAAACATAGATATATAGATAGATAGACAGAGAGAGAGAGAGAGAGAGACCAGAATTTAGTTCCCCAGGCAGAAATGTATTGTTGATTGAAGTGTACCTGGAAATATGGTTCCTGTTAAAGAGCAAAGCTGGACTATAAGTTCGCGTGCAGAAAGTGCAATAGGGCAATCAAGCCATCCCACATGAACACCTTCAGAAGAAAACTTCTTCCTCAAAGTCATATAGAAGTTTATCAGCCATCCCACATGACCACATGAAATCAATACATCATACCAAGCTGGACCAGGCTTCAAGCATGCAACATGAAACTTAGTACATAGAAAATAAATTTCAAATCCAAAGAATGTGTGAAAACAAAAATTAGGCATTGATATATCATGAATGGAAAAGGAAACTTCGGTATATTAAACAGTAATGAAGAACAGCATTCAGGTGACTAAAGTATTCTAGACTTCAAAAATAAAGGCATGCACAAAATCATGCAAATTAAAATGTGTTATAACCACAGAGTCAAACCACATCACACATCACACATCAATCACAGTAGTAGCAATGATCAACTTCAAATTCGATGTACACATTGTGCTTGTGAACATCACTTTTAACTCACCCGTACCAAAACGCATCCAGAAGTCAAAGAGTAAATATCACGTTTCTTAACGTCATTGAATTGATCAATTCCTCTTTTCAAACTTCCATTGGCATTGTTGATTTTAAAATTCCAATTCAGGATTTGAAGCATCAGACATAGAGCTGCTGAACAGACTTTGACTTCAGGAACTTCATTGTCAGATCTCGTTATTGCATTTGATGTACTATAAGCAGCATTTTGAGCCCAGGAATAAAATGCCTATGAAGTGACAAGGTAAGAGGCAGCATAAGCAGAAAGGAAATAGCATTGAGAAACAGTCAGTCATATAAGGCTCAATAAACCCCGATTCGGGAAACATTACTCATATATCAGAAAGAAACCTTCAGATAATCACGCTCCATTGACGACCGACATTCCTCATGAAATTCTCTGGGAAGGGCCATGGCAGTAGAGGTAGAGGGTGAAAATTCAGAGACCTACTCTAGTAGAAAACACTAAATTTTAATAAATACAAACATGCCATGCACACTATATTTTTAGGAATAGACATACCAGAGATTCCAAGAACCTAATTCCAGCATATTGCATATGCAAGCCATTAGTTCCTTCCACAGATTTTTTTACCTGGGATACCAACCAATTCCCATATCAATGTTGATGCATAGTCAAGAGAAGACCTAAAATAATCATTTACTAGTGTCCAAATAACATAATCAAGAAATAAAAAAGGAAAACAGATGAGTGCGCAACTTTTGTTGTCATGCACTTGATAATTTACTGGACATACAGTAAATTATCTGACACTAGTAAACACTCAATAGAGGTCAGGTGATAGCCAAAGAGCATCGTCACATGTATGAAGAACTGGAGAGCTATTACTCTTAGTACAGGAGAATGCTCGGCATAAGTTTGGTATGTGTGTAGCCGACTAGGTTACCAAGGGACTAAGTAATGATCGGCGGAGAAGCCCAACCTAGGAGCAACCCTAACATAGATTTGTGATGTCGATCGGTCCAAATTGATCTCATTACAATTATCCAATTGTATTCCTTGATTTGTGATGTCGGTCGGTTTGATTGATCGACAAGATCAATCAAGGAATACGATCGGATAATTGTGATGAGATCAATTTGGTTGGCATGCATAACCGGCCATGGATTGAACATAAACATGCCATCAGATACTGATCAGTCAGATTGAACATGGATTGGTTTGGTGATTAGGTTTTTTAGATAGACAATACTTTGTGAAGGTATAGTGCAAATATTATCAAATATTTGGTAATCTTTCCTACTCGGATTATATTCTAAACTCTATAAATATAGAGTCTCATGAACACGAATGTAGGCCTCAGGTTCTTTATTCTTGTGTTTAGTGAGTTCTAGGCAAGGTAAAAAATTGGTCACATGATTTTACCAAGTTATGGATTTACATTTACGTTTTCCATTTACACAAATCAGTCCAACCCCGGATAAAGGGTGAATTCAAAATTTCTCCCAACAAAGAAATTGGGAGAAATTCATCAGGTTTATAGAAACGAAAATGTTCTTCCCGATACATGAACACAAAATAGATGTCTACAGAAAAGTTGATAATGACCTGACCTCATAAAAGATGGTTTGCATCTAATCATTATATAATAAAAACGATCAATATATGTTAAGATTTGCATATTTAACATGTAAATGAATGATATTACCCATTTCCTCCCTAACTTCCAATATGCTTTTGAATTAAAAAGTAATACTAGATACCCCACCACTATCATAACATGACCAACAAGATCTGGTAACAATTAGTATTTTAGCGTACGTTATTCCAAGAATAATATCAACTACAAACAAAAAAATATGATAGTGCCATCGTATTCCAAGAATAATATCCCATTTTTCATTGAATCTTAAAATCGAGCTAATAAAAATGATATTGCCATTGAAGATATAAAAGTGAAATAACGAGAAAACAAAATTCCAAAAGAACAAAATTATTCAACCTAACCTCAACGAAAAATGTCTCTTTATCATCATCTGAAAAATCTAGCCTGTATAGAATTAAAAATCACAGAACATATTCACTAAACAATAAGATATCAATTTATATTAAGCAATATGTTTCATCATATATTGCACCAAAAAAGTCCTATCTAAGAAAAATGTAACAAATGATGAAGTGAACAGAAGCTTACACGAACCAATAATTTCAACACTGAATCAGATCAACAATTCTCATACTAATGAACTAGTTCATTATCTCAATTGGCATTTGAATAGTTATGATGCAGTCCATAAGTAAGCACATTGAATTTCAAGAACACACCATGATGTTCCATTCACATTTTCACTTCCCTATGACACAGTCCATAAGTAAGCTCCTTGAATTATTAGAAGTAAAGCTATACAGAGAAGTCTTGGAATGAGTTTTCATACATTTTGGTACATTTTCAAGGTACATAATTTTTCTAACATTTTATTGACAGACCTCACCTAACGATCACGTATGTATGTGCTGTTATGCATTAATCTGACATATTTTCATAACTATTGCAACATTTTTTAAAAGTAAAATGAAACCATATATTCAATCATTTTAAGCTGGTAACTTTAATGCAAAGATAATTCAATGGCTATCCTCAATCACAATTTCCTACAGATATTCTCACTCATTGTTACAGCCTCATCAATATGCTAGCATCCAATCAAGAATATTACAATGGTGAATGGTAATAAGGTGACTCCAAATCTGAAGTCCATGTTAATCTTGAATAGCTTTACAAATATAGAGCAGAATTTTCAGTAAGGAGAACTTACCAGCCTCTTTTCAACATTTGAGCAGCAACTGATGCAAGCTTCTCAATTACATAGCCCTCTGATGCATTAGAATGATGCATAATACAGTGCAAACAGAAACTGCTCACAATGAAATCGGTATTAGTAAAAACTATGCAATAAATATCCAATAAAAACCCTCTCATACAAAGAAGAAAAGAATACTGCAAATATGCTGTTAAGTACACCACTAAACACTAAATCAAAAGCACCAAACGGTCTACCTCAATGAATGGAAGTAAAAATTTGAATATATTCAATAAGATAAACAGAAAGTCTGTCTGTGTCCATTCCAAGAGGTTTTAAATTAGATAAAAAACCCCATGAAATTATATAAAATTATGTTGGGAAGCCTGGGAATTATATGTTCTGATGAATACAAATATGGAAAACTTGTCTACTTATAAATTATAGTGGATGCAATTGTTGAAATTTATTCCTTTCACGAGTAGGTATAAACTCAACTCGCAATGATACCTGATCAATCCTTTCCTGTCATCACCAACAAGGATTTCCCATTCACGCATAGCAGCATCTCTAATTGCTCCAGCAGCATGAAATTTTGCATGTGGCATACGTGAATTTTCTGAAAAAACAGTAAGCAATCACTGAGTGAAAGAGGGACTTTTCTGAATAATAAGGATAGATAAATTTTGGTATTTATAGATAGAAAATATCCAGGTACAGTTCTTGGAACCACCATTGATGCGTTCTTCCATCATGCGGGATAGGTAATGTGGATCATAAGACTACATTTACTTGCTCTATACAGATCATCTAGTTAGTTTTATTTGCCCCGCTCTAAGTCTTTACAGGGTACAGTTGTATTCATTTGACATTGTTAAACATCGGGGTAGGATTAATAGACTGAATTTGTGTGAATGGCTCCAAGCGCCATCAGACGCGGTTCTGAACGCATTGGCCTAGATTTGGCATGTAAACTCTTTTGTTTGAAGGAATAACGTTTTGTTATTCCTGAATCTATAAAACATTATCTCCGTTCAAAAAAAAATCTAGTTAGTTTTATTTATATTTTCGCCTTTCTGTTATTTAAAAGGCTGGTAATTAAGAAGGCAATGGTAAAGATATATGACAAGAACGAGCCAATCCAACAGATACACATATTTAATTAAGCAAATCAGGGAGATTGCACATAGAATTAGAGACATGTTTTCATATATACCTAGAAGGAATTGGCATGCCTTGTATGGGCTTGGAGACTGACTCAAAGACATTAACGTTGCTTCTGCTGCTGCAGTATTAACTTGCATCTGTTTCCCAAATTCATTTCAACAAGCCCATTGAAACATTAGAATACATTGAATGAGCATAAAGGAAAAAAATGATCCTCACTACACATGAATTCATAGCCTAACAACATTTCTATCTGCCGTTCTTCATTTACTGGCTAACAAGATTCTTTAAATTTGGTCCAAATAAATCACGGGGATTGTGTGAGAACCTCGAATACAAGGTTAGGATACAACATTGAAAAGTCCAGGCCACGCCAGTAGGCTAGCTCTTCCTTGTGTACCATGTTATATTTCTTAATTTTTAAAGTGAGATACCCACCTCTTCAATTTTTTAATCCCAACACTACCCCTCAATTTCAAGTGTCTAATCCATTGAAACTTAAACGTAAGAAAAAAACCAAATCCCAGTAACCTAGGACATTAAATAGAAAATGGGAAACCACTATTAGAATAAGTAATAGATGCAAAATGGATAACTCCCAATAAGATAAAGTAAAGTAGCAATCATGACAAATTGGCAAGAATATCATGAATTCCCACAAACACACACCAAATGAGAAAATACGGAAAAGACAAGGTCAAGTTGATTACACATAGCGCCACTCTCTCTTATAAAACATGTTCTTTTTTATTTATGTTTTCAATGTGGGATACTTACATTTTCATTTTTGTAAAACCACAATATTTTATATACTTACAAGGGTCAGAAAAATATTAGCTATGTTTAAATTGCAGTAAAGCCCCATTCAACTTCCAGAGGAAAAGACACAATTAGTGATAAACTGCAGTTTGCATGTCACAATAACTAGCTGTAGACAAAGGTTGTCACTACACTGGTACCAATGAAAATTTAGACGATACTCATTGGGGTTGGAACAAGAAGAAAGGTCAGCCAGCAGCCCTATTAATGTAAAATTTGAAAATACTATTTAATGCCCACGAATGTCATAAAAACTATATTTCATTAAAAAGAACAATGTCCCGCGATGAAACTAGACAACAGTAGAGGCAAAAAGACTGCACAGGAAAGCGGATACTGACGAAAGGTTGAGAAAGGAAAACAGGGTTTGCAAATTCGTAGAAAAAACGATCTAGTATCGCAAGAACTTTCCAGGATATATGATAAATGTTGATAAAACCTGAATGTCATTGCAGGCGCCCTCGACAGCTTCCATAATACCCCGAAGATGAGCATCTTCGTTTACCAATATGCCCTGCTGAAGCATCCCCCTATCCCCAATAATACGAACTCTGCACTAGGAACGAGTCGACGGAGAAATGAAACCCTAACCTTCGATAAATTGACAAATAATAATGCATAAGGCCTAAGGGATGAACTATGATGAAAGACACCTGTTTCGGCCCTTTTTGTTTGATGTAACAATTGTTATTTATCCAAATTTAACAAACAAATTAAATGTAATCCATCAAAAGAGTCATCGTTTCAAAAGTATTTTTGATATCCATTCCATTGAAATATGGCTCTCCCATGCTACATGACATTGCATTTCATTGAAATTGTCTTAAGAATACAATAACATTGTGTTAATAATATATATTGGTTTGTTTGGTTCTACGATTAGAATACCAGAGTGCAGTAAGATTTTTAAATCATAAGTTTTTTAATATACATAAAACAAAAATAAAATTACAATGCATTTATTATTAAAAAATCACGATTTCATCAAAGTTGTTAAAACAAACATTGCGATTTAAAAAACGAGTAAGTTAACTCACTTTTAATAATTATAATATTATCATATTTTATATATTTTTAAGATATATTAATATTTTTATATACATGTCCTTAACAAATTTATCATTTTATCAATATTCGTTCATTCCATTATCTTAAATTTACCCAGGACTTGCTTTTTCAGCGGCGAAGAACTCCTCGCACCAACTCATGAAGTAACCTACACGAGCTACAGCAGTTCCTAGACGCGACGATATCGAAATCGAGAAACCAGGGAAGAGTCACGAGTTCCGTAGAGGCGATTGCGAAATGGCGGGAGTTGCCTTAGCCTAAGAAATGGTGTTGACTATGACTACCGGTCGTGCCCAACCCCAATACTTAATATCAATTGTAATTTTAAATTCAGTTTAACACATTATTAAAAAGAGCAAATTACAAAACACACCCCAAGTCTATTAATATAACATCTACCCACCCATTGTAATAGGATTTTTTTTATGAAGGTAGCATTATCAGATGACATATTAAAATAAATATATATATTATATTATTATTACTCTTTCAATAACATTTTGATTTGACTATTATTGAATAATTTAAATTATAACAAATGTTTATTTAAAAACAGGAAATTAAAGTAATATGACTCATAATTACTACATTTAACTATAAATAATATATTTATATTATTCAAATTCTTAATTGTTTTATATTACTATTTTGATACAACCAAACTATATGTAAATAATATATTTATCAGTGTTTTAAATTGAGCTAATATTGACCGGTATTTTAAAAAACACCGATCGTTATGAGTTTTAAAACGGGTCGGATTGAATATATTATTGTGTAATTTGAGAAAAAAAGATATACTAAGTAAGTAAATTTTTAAATCTTATTTTTTGAATGTAAAACATCATAGATTCATAATAACTTAAAAATTCGTAGATTTCTTCAGGTTAATAGATTATTTTATTTATTATTTAATGTTATATATTTATAACTCGATACATATAAAATACCCATGTATTGGAGTCATTTGATATATCGATTGTACCAGTTTTTAAAATATTGATATTTCTCGTTATTTACTAATAAGTTGTATTTTTAACATGATTATAGTTTGATTAACAAAATTATTAGATCATTTTTACTCTATTTTGTGTGGTGAAATACACTTTTTAAAATAAATTTATGATCAAAATTGAAATGAATCTAACATTATTAAATGATTTTTTAGATAAAATATTATTAATGTATTACACATGGTCTCAGTGTTACAATGAAGTGTATTCAATTAAATTATTTATTATAATAATTTACTTAAATTAATAAATAATTGTCAAATCTAAATATCATTCAATGTGAATAAAAAATATGATATTGCGCTATGTTAGATTAATTCAGTAACATTTCTGATAATAAATACGTCTATAGTACTCCAGTAGCATGATGGAGATCAAAACATTTTAGGAGTCATCATATATAAAACAATGTTTTAATATCACCCTTTACTAGGGTATTTGTGATAACATGATAATATTATTTCATATCTTAGATTAACCAGTTCTCGACTCTAAAATAACTAAAACCTTGATATTTTTATCTTATATTGTTCGAAACAAGATTATGGGGTTAAATTGTAGATTTTATGAGATATAGACCTTAAAATAATTCAATTAATCATTAACATAGCCTATGTGAATAAAATTATATAGAGTTTATATCTAATCATTTGTGCATACGAATTTATAATAACATCAAACACTTTCATTAATGATGGTGGTTTGGAATTTGGTAATTAAATGTAGTGCCCCATGGCATAAATAATGCATAATAAAGGGCTAAAATGAGAATACCAGAATGCCTAGGACTAGAATGAAAGAAGGAATGGCGTTTACTGTGTGACCCCACAAAATTTATAACAATCAGTCACTGCATCAATCTGATTGACATTTCCTTCAATTCCTGCTTTTTCTCTTCTTTTCATCGTTAATTTACAGTCAAAGCTGATGGATCGGGATCATCCCATTTCAGATCTGTCTCTATTTCACAGCAATTCTTTTACATCAGATCTGGTTTCTTTACAGAATGCTGTTTGAAATTGGAGTTTTCGATTACTGCTGTTCTTGAATTTGTTGTCGTTTTTGGGTTTTGTGAGTGGATGGAGATTTTGGGCGAGAAGCTGTACTCGAGGAACCTTCGAGAACTGCTGAGTTTCAGGGAGGAAGACCATCATCATCGCTCGGCTTCTGGCTCGTCATCTGGTGTTACTCTGTACGCCGTCTTAACTGAGAAAACAAGGCTGCCTCCTAGAACCTTGCTTGATGTTATAAATGAGGAACGAATCTCTACTGCTCAAATTGACAGCAGAAATAGCTGGCGTAATTTGACAGACAAGATCCGTCTCCTCCGCACGGGCGGCGACGTCTCCGATGCGGAACCGGAACCCCACCCTGTTTTTGAAAATCCTTCAGTGGCGACAGACAACGATAACCTCTCTACTCAAACAATTGCTTCAGAGCCAGAGGCACCGACGAGGATTTCGTTGATGGCATTGCTAGCGGAGAACGATAGGCAGATGAGCTCCGATGTGAGGATAAGCGAAGAAGAATCGGAAGTAGAAGTAAACAGCGGAGAACACAATAAGTGCTGCGTTTGTATGTTGAGGCAGAAAGGGGCTGCGTTCATTCCCTGCGGCCATACGTTTTGCCGACTATGCTCGCGTGAGGTGTGGGTTCAACGAGGAAATTGTCCTCTTTGCAACAACCCCATTGTTGAAATTCTTGACATCTTCTGAAACTTCCACCTCCATTATACAGTAGTAGTTGGGGGAAGGAGATGTATTTAAGCATTGATCCATAGGTTTTTTTGTGAAGATGATGATGATTCTTGCAATTTCTGGATCTGATGCAAGAATACCTTCTTGTGTACTGTCAACAAGCCGCCATGAAAATTATTACTTTTTTTTCTGGCTGTGTTCTTTGGTCTTTACAGGTAGCTGCATTCACTCACTCAAGCCACCTGAAAATGAACCGAGCCACTTGGGATCGGCTGTGTCTCTCAAAATCAAGATTTTAATTTTAGTTAAATTTCGAATTTAAATGAAAAAAACGAAATTTAGATTAAAATTTTCAAAAAGTATCTAAATAAATAATTACTTAAATTCATTTGTTAATAATAAAAGAATTTTAATTTTAATTTAAATATAATTAAAATGAATCATTTAAATCCAAATCATATAAAATATAAATTAATTTAGAATTCATTATTTAAAATCAACATTTATTAAAAATAACTAGATATTTGGTTGAAGTTAAATATTTAAAATATATTTATTCAAATTTTTGTAAAATAAAAATTGAAAAATCCAACTACGTATTTTAATAAAATATGAAAGAAACCCGAGTTATAAAAACTTGACTCGATCATCTAATTTCACAATTTTTTACCGAAATTAATTTAATTTTGATTCGAACCTAAATTCACTGAATTTCAATTAAATTTAAAACAATTCTCAAAATTTGAATTGGAGTTCGATGTTTTCTATATTTATTTTCTAATAGAATCAAACTTGGATCTAATTAAAATGTATAACAAAGTGAACCTCAAAAATTTTAACTTGTTAGATTGGGTTAGGACTAAATAAAATTATAATAATATATATTACTTTGGTGAATAATATGTGTCAATTTGGGATACTTCGATGGACCTAATTGCCATAGAATCCAATTTTTACCATTTTGGATACTTGATCACTTTCACAAATTTGAACCAAAAAGTCAAACTCGATGTGAATCAAAATCTTAATATAAACGAACAAATTGCTGATAGTTTTCAAATTGGAATTGAATCTCGGAACTTATGCTATGTTCTGTATACATTTTAGAATGCATTTTGACTCTGAGAATGCATTTTCAAAATTTTTACAGAACAACACCGCATTTTACACATAATGCATTTTTCACATTCTCATTATTTGTGCTAGAATGTAAAATATGGTCTCAACCACATTCTAAATATGAAGAACAAATTTTAAAATTGTAAATTACAAATCTATCCCCATAATCCTAATCTTCAACCAATGTTTTTATACTGGGGTATATTGTCCGGTACGTCAAATTTTAGGCAGTACCGGTATTCTTTTTGGTACCACATCGTATCGGGTATTAGAGTGGATTTCCGAGTTTTTCGGATTCGATCCTAAAAAACTAATTAAATATTAATTTTTTTAAAAATAAAATAAAATTTGGTACCAACCGTTATACCGTCCGTACCTCTCATACAAGTCTGGATTAGTACGAAATTTCGGACCGATATGAAAACATTGTCTTTAACTCCAACAAATGTTTCCATTCATTCTTATCACAAACCGGAATCCTAGATGAAGGTGAAGCTTCAATATTTTCAACATTTTACGATTTCGGATTCAGGTGTGTTTCACAATCTACACTTTTTCTTAAGTATTTTTTAAATTTTTTGTTGGGATATCAACAATATGGACAACGTGGATGATTATAAAGTGTTATTTATTGTTTGTATTTGTGTTGTATTGACAAAATATTTCAAATTTAATTAAATCGAATATAATCTTATTCATAACTAAAAGGATAGTAAAGTCATATATTAGTTAAAATGTATTTTACATTTAACATTATACAGAACATCATTCTAATTCTACAATTCAATTTATCTATTACAGAACACTGAATGCATTCCTGATCTATAAACTCTAAAGAACACTCGGATTGGGTATTAGAAATTAATAATTTAATTGGACTATAATCTCGGAACTTAATTTATGTCAAACCAAATTTAAACTCTAAATAACACTCCGATAGTCGGATTCGGTTATAGAAATTAATAATTTACATTAAATTAATACCTTAATTTAATGTAGATAGTTTCCAACTTAAATTTGGGCTTTAGGCCGAACCGTTTGTGGGTCACCAGCTTCACAAGAACAGGCCCAATTACTAGTCCACTACAATTTATAAATTATTTTGTTAGAAATAAATAATAATTGATATGGAATAATTAATATTTTATTGAATTGTCTTCTTTCTATTAACAATGCCACCAATTTTCCACTTATTTCTATTGTTAATTGAAGCTCTGAGTTTTCCTGCGTAATGTATCAATGGAGGAAATTCGAGTTCTTTGAAGAGAAGAATTCGAAGATCCCGGACGAGATTGTGGGTAAGATCTCTTGCTGCTCTAGCGGGAGAGGAAGGATCGTGTTGGGTACCGAGGACGGCGTCGTTTCATTGCTGGATCGTGGTCTTCAGCTTCAGGCTTCCTTTCCTGCTCACTCTTCTTCTGTTCGTTATCTCCAGCAACTCAAGGTACAAACTTTTGCTTACGTGTTTGTAATTCTGTCTTTTTATGTTGCTAAACTAAATACCTGCATGAATTGGGCGTGTTTCTTGATTTTGAATCAGCAATGCAACTTTTTATTGACTGTGGGTGAGGATGAGCAAATAGCACAACAGCAATCTTCTATGTGCCTAAAGGTTTTTGATCTCGATAAAAGGCAAGAAGAGGGATCAAGTACATCAGGGCCTGAATGTGTTCAAATCTTGCGGATATTTACCACTCAATTTCCTGAAGCAACAGTACATGTTTTTTTTGGCTCTTTGTTGTCTATTTTTTGAGTTTTTTAAAAAAAGAAACTGCCTTTTGATGTTATGCAGATCACATCCTTTGTAGTTCTTGAGGAAGCTCCTCCAGTTATACTGATTGCTCTTGGACTTGATAATGGACACATTTATTGCATTCAAGGTGATATTGCCCGTGAAAGAATTAAACGCTTCAAACTTGAAGCTGTTAATAGTCAATCAGGTGGAGTACGTTCCGCTGTTACAGGCCTTGCTTTTCGAGTGGATGGTCAAGAAACTCAACTCTTTTCTGTCACACCGGACTGTGTGAGCTTGTTTAATTTGCAAGCTCAAACGCCTAAAGGTCACATTCTCGATCAAATTGGTTCTGAAACAGCCTGCGTTGCATTGAGTGATCACTTGGTAAGAAGAATATTACATTAATTTTTAATTAAATTTTCTTATGCTGTTTTCTGTTCTAACAAGAATTTCCACCATTATTCTTGAACCAGGAATTGATCATCGGTCGTCCTGAGGCTGTCTACTTTTATGAGGTTGATGGTAGAGGACCATGTTGGGCCTTTGAGGGAGAGAAGAAGTGTTTGAGTTGGTTTCGTGGTTACCTTGTGTGTGTAATTACCGATCAAAGAACCGGGAAGAATACCTTCAACATATACGATCTGAAGAATCGTTTAATTGCTCACAGTATACCAGTTGAAAAAGTTTCTCACTTGTTATGTGAATGGGGTAGTATCGTGTTGATAATGGATACCCGGTCTGTTATTTTCGTTTCGGAGAAGGATATGGAAAGCAAATTAGATATGCTTTTCAAGAAGAATCTTTATGCGATAGCTATTAATTTGGTTCAAAGCCAGCAAGCTGATGCTGCAGCGACTGCCGAAGTACTGAGGAAATATGGAGATCATTTATATGGAAAACAATCGTATGACGAAGCGATGGCACAGTACATTGATACAATTGGGCATCTTGAACCTTCATATGTCATACAAAAGTTTCTAGATGCACAGAGGATACACAACTTAACACTCTACTTGGAAAAGTTACATGAGAAGGGATGTGCTTCTAAAGATCACACTACTCTTTTGCTTAACTGTTATACTAAACTTAAAGATGTCGAGAAGCTGAACGTATTTATTAAAAGTGAAGACAGTGTCGGGGAGCATAAGTTCGATGTTGAAACAGCGATAAGGGTTTGTCGAGCTGCTAATTACCATGAGCATGCAATTTATGTTGCCCAAAAGTCAGGGAGGCATGAATGGTACTTGAAGATTTTACTTGAAGACTTAGGCAGATATGAAGAGGCATTGCATTATATAAACAGCCTCGACCCAAGTCAAGCCGGGGTGACTGTGAAAGAATATGGAAAAATTCTAATACAGCACAAGCCTACTGAAACAATTCAATTACTTATGAAGATTTGCACAGAAGGAGACTTGAACAAGATGAGTTCATCGAATGGTCCGTTTTTGTCTTTATTGCCATCTCCAGTTGATTTTCTCAATATATTTGTTCACAGTCCCCTTTCTCTTATGGAATTTCTTGAGAAGTACATAGACAAGGTGAAAGATTCTCCTGCTCAAGTTGAAATACACAACACTTTGTTAGAATTATACTTATCTAATGACATGGATATGCTATCTCTTTCACATACTGCAAACCATGATGAAAATGCAGTTTTTGTTGCTGAAACTGGGAATAAATGTTTCGATGAGAGACGTGAAAATATTCTGCTCCTACTTGAAAATGCATGGCCATCGGAGCAAGAACACCCTCTTTATGACGTAGACCTTGCTCTTATTTTATGCGAAACGAATCACTTTAAAGAGGGCCTTATGTTTCTTTATGAGAAGTTGAAACTATATAAGGAAGTGATTGCCTGTTACATGCAATCTCATGACCATAAAGGCTTACTCTCTTGTTGCAGGAGACTCGGAGACTCGAGTAAAGGCGGAGATCCTACTCTTTGGGTAGACTTATTAAAATACTTCAGTGAACTTGGAGAAGATTGCTCAGTAGAAGTCAAAGAAATTTTGAATTACATAGAGAAGAATGACATACTCCCTCCAATTATAGTTCTTCAAACATTATCAAAAAATCCATGCCTTACAGTTTCAGTAATCAAAGAATATATCGCAGGGAAGCTCGAACAAGAGACGAAAATGATCGAAGACTCCAGAATAGCCATCGAAAAGTATCGGGTACGTAACCATTTCTCTCGATTCTTTTCAATGATGCTGAACTATTATGTTTATTCGCAGGAAGAGACTGTTACAATGCGAAAAGAAATTCAAGATCTTAGAACAAATGCTAGGATCTTTCAA
The DNA here is from genome assembly GCA_009725065.1 of Utricularia reniformis. Lineage (NCBI taxonomy): Eukaryota > Viridiplantae > Streptophyta > Magnoliopsida > Lamiales > Lentibulariaceae > Utricularia > Utricularia reniformis. The sequence goes on along the minus strand of RWGZ01001150.1, from coordinate 18,992 downwards.
CTCAGTAAGTGCACAGCTTGTACCTTTACACTCGATCTTCCCGCGGTTCATTTTATGTGTATGCATTCATTTCATCAACGATGTCTCGGTGATAACGAAAAGGAATGTCCGGAGTGTGAACCAGAATATAGAAATGTGTTAGAATTGAAAAGAAGATTAGAGCAGAACAGTAGAAATCAAGATCATTTCTTTCAACAATTACAAAGCTCTGAAGATGGATTTTCTGTGATTGCTGAATACTTTGGAAAAGGGATTATTAGCAAAGGCAGTAGAGTGGCTCCAACAGATGAAGATATTGATCAAATTTATGATACTTCCTGATCCTGATAGAAGAAAAGTAATGAAGAAAGCCACATTTTGGTTTGAGTGTTTGATTTTCTGAGTAGTAAAAGCCACAGTTATTGTTTATATGTTTTTTTTGGGTCCTTAAAATTATCGTTTTTTTGCTAAATTTGGTTCATATATTTTAATTTATCATCCATAGTCGTACTTTGTGGTCAAACCATTAAAACTAATTGAGAAAATTACGTCTTTGGTGCTTGTAATTTGATCATTTTGGTAAATTTAGTCCTCCAAGTTTATTTTGGTATTTTCAGTCCTCGAATTTTAGACATTTGGTAAAATCGATCATCAAATTTCATATTTAGTTCTCCAAATGAAATCGAACAAAATCGGTCCATGTAGTTTGATCGTAGTGGCAAAATTAGTCTTCGTATTATATAAAAATGAAAAATGAAAAATTACAAACTTCGGGGATCAAATTTGCCATAAACATAAAACTTGGAGAACCTAATTTACCAAATGTGACAAAATATGAGGACGAATTTTGCTACAAATAAAATTAATGGACTTAATCTGCCACAATTTTCAAAATAGGAGAACCAAAATTGTTAAAATAGGAAACTACGAGAACCAAATTTGCACGTACTCCAAAACTAATTATTCCATTTTGAATCATTTTGCTGTCAAACCTATTGAATTTATTATCGGGCCAATTGATATGCAGCCCAATTGAGTAGGCCCAGGGCATGTAATGCGTGTCACTTTGTTGCCTAGGAATAGGCCCACACTGAGGGTTTAGGGAGGGCAGGGAGTCGCTTTCCGAATCAACTGAGTTTCTTCTCTTTTTACTCCGCAATCCGTCGTATTCCTGATTGAATTCAGACCCGCCTTGTACGAAGGTGTCTGGTTTTTTTAGCATTATTTCTGGCGCTATGAGCAAGGAGAAAGATAGGCCACCAGAGCCTATTGATTTCTTCATTTGGAATGTGGCGGTATATGATTTCTATAGGAATGTGATTCTTTGATCTATGAAAATCGATTTTTTTTTATTTTGCATTTCTGTATTTTTTTCGTTGTAAATCCTTATAATCTTCTTGTTGTTGTTGTGTAGAGTGTAGACTTAAATAGTTAGATGGCGATTCCAAATTTAGGGTAAAAGATCGGATCATTGATCTGTTCTTCTTGTTGTTTGAAAAAAGTATAATTTTTCCCACCCTCCTCAGCATGGCAAAGATTTTCTTCATTCTACGACTTTATTTCTATTTCCCTTCTGAATCTGTATGGAGTTTGAAGTTCGATATGGAATGAGAGTCTGGTTGGTGCAGTTCTTATGCTCATCGACCTCAGAACTTTTTTGTGGTCCTTTGTCTCAATATGAAGATGCTTTTACTTTGTCATATTTATAAATAAGCATGTATTAGTCAAATAGAAAATGTTTTTCCAGGATGAATCCTCGATTATCAAATAATTTGTCTTCTTCGACAGGATGTGGGCCTGTGGCTCGAAGAAATAAATCTTGGTGGCTATCGCCAAATCTTCAAAGAAAATGGGGTAAACGGAGAGTATTTGGAAGGTATGTCAATGTTCACGACTGAGCAGATTCTGAGATTCATACGTAAGTGCCACATGAAGTGGGGAGATTTCATAATCCTATGCAAGGAACTGAGACGAATAAAAGGTTGGTAACTCCACCTTTCACTTAACTTTCTCTGTTAAATCATATATGTGTTATTTGGGATAGCTGTTTAAGTAGCCACTCAAACAAATTTCTTATATGTGTTTAAGTGTGTTTCGGAATATCTTCACTTATTCAGTCTAATTTTGCTACAACTTGGCAGCAGATTATTCAAAACTTGCTCTATTATCCTGCCTATACAGCCATAAACTTGCTTGTTTATTTTGTCTCCTGATTCTCTTTACATAATTTTTTATGCGGTTTAGTGGCTTGCTTAAAAGGCGATCAAAGGGTAAGACGGCCGTGGTGGGCACCATCCTTTCTTTCTGCTGTTTTCAACCAGGCTGCAAAACGCAATAGGCAGTCTCGCATTGTGTCACTTAAGCTGGAACCTTGATCTGTGGGTTGGGAAGATAAGTGCGTATACACATAGTATTATTGTGTTGTATCAATTAGGTTGCAATGGTAACTCAAAGCTGGGATTTGCAATGGATAGCAATTCCATCTTCACTCCTTACATTGAAGAAATACCATGCAAATATACCGTGGTACGCACAAACTCTTGGTGTTACTGATATGTAGAAGTAGTTCTTTTGAAAATGTGATTGAAGTAAAAAAGGATTGTTTGCCTCGTTTGATTCCATCTGAGCCAAGTATTTTGACATCAACTCTTGTGCTAGATTGAAGTTTGTTACGGGTTGTGTTTCAATGAAGTTATTATTGATTTTTCCTATATATCGTTGATATATTGAAATATTTTTGTACAATATGATTTCATTGGTTTGTTAGGCACAATAAATAGCTTCATTTTCTAATGGGTTGATCCACTTGTACAATTTATGTTGGACCATTTCTAGTCCTAGGTTAAACCTCAATCTAATTGGATTGAACTTTCTATATTTCGAGTTCAACTCCAACTTTAAAAGAACACTTAGGTATAGTACAGTTTTCAAACAAATCCAACCCGAACATTAATTGGTTCGATTCGAATGGTTTGTAAATCAATTTATATTTGTAAGTGTGCTAATGTTTTCATATTGATTTGAAATATTGTGTTATCAATGACTATATGTTATAAAAATTAGTGACATTGAGGTGCCGTTGAACGTGTGGTTCACAATTTCCCAATTAAAAAAGTTGACTTCATTTGAGCTATTAGGGAAGAAAAGGTTGATGATAAGTGTGAATCTACTTCGAGGGGACCCCTAAAGGACGGGAAAGGTACATGTGGTAAATGTAACTACCGGTGGCGCGTGATTCCAACTATTGAAGACATGTCATCGCCCAACTCCAGAAATCTTCCGAAGAGAATAATTCTGATTCGGCACGGCGAGAGCGCCGGAAACATCGACGATTCGGCTTACAACACCATTCCCGACAATGAGATACCCCTAACACAGCTCGGTATTCATCAGGCCAAAGACGCTGGTTCCCGGATCCTTCATGTTGTTTCGGAAGGCGGCGCTGCTAAGGACTGGAAGGTTTATTTCTATGTATCGCCGTATGTGAGGACTCGTTCCACGCTCCGTGAAATTGGGCGAGCATTTACTAGTGAAAGAGTAATCGGTGCTCGGGAAGAGTGTCGTGTGAGAGAGCAAGATTTTGGTAATTTCCAGGTGGTGGAACGGATGAAGGTTATCAAGGAGACAAGAAAGAAGTTTGGCAGATTCTTTTACCGATTTCCAGAAGGAGAGTCTGCGGCCGATGTTTATGATCGCGTTTCCAGTACATCTTCAATTTGACTTCAATTTTGAACCAATTTCTTCTTCTTATATGATCATCTGGTGCAGGTTTTCTGGAATCTCTGTGGAGGGACATAGGCATGAACAGACTTAGCCAAGGTCCATCTGAAGAAGCAAATCTCATAATCATATCACATGGACTTGCAATTCGTGTTTTTATGATGAAGTGGTTTAAATGGACAGTTGAGCAATTCGAGCTTTTAAACAATGTTGGCAACTGTGAGTTTAGAGTAATGCAACTTGGGTATGGAGGAGAGTACAGTCTTGCGGTCCACCATTCCATTGAAGAAATGGAGGATTGGGGACTCTCCCACGACATGATCGCTGATCAAAAGTGGCGTGCTCAGGCAACGAGAGACGGCGATTTCACCAAAAGGGTTCCTTTGTACATTAACACATACTTTGATGACTTTGCAAGTTCTTCTTCTGTAGATGGAGATACCAGGTGATCATCAATGCTAAACACATGCTTCTTTGTTGATTCTTGTTTTGAAAAATGTGCAATTGTGATTTATGTGAGGGATATTCTTGATCATCTATAATATTATCTGAACAAAATGTCAATACAAGTAGTTTGAGAAAGGATTTGAGAACAAAAGTTTGATAGATTCAATTGGGCCCAACTCCTAAGCCGAATAATTCAACCAAGGTTGACGCTAGTGGGTCTGATGGTGGAAGCCCAATGCCAATTAGTTAGGATATCGAATGGGAAATAGCAAGCTGGAACATCTCCCATGGGGTTTTGGCCTTTGGACTTGGAGAAACTTTTTTGTATTGCTGCGCTGCTGACTGAGATCATCGATATTTGAAATAAAAGATAACCCCAGAAAACCCTTTATTGGACTTCGCAAGCGGCCACTCAAACCACCTTCTCAACGGTTGCAACAGTATACGGGAGAATTGAGTGAGAAAAAATGGCTAATGATGCTTCCGTTGCTCTAGCAGGTGGTATTTCTTTGTTTTAAGAGGAGAGAGCGGATAAAAACTGAAGCTTTATTGTTTGCTTCTTTTTCTGATTCATTGTTTGCTAAATTGCTTGCAGAGAGGGAGAAAGTCCATGACTTGTTGAATGCGGCGCGTTCTGGAAACTTGGCGCTCCTAAAAAGTATGTTACTTGTTGGTTTCTGATGCTTCCTTTTGTTCAATGAGTCGCAGAGGTGTTTAGTTGTTTTATTTCTTTCAGTGGCTTAATCTTTTTTTTTATTATTTGAATATTTAAATAAATAGAATTAGCCGGAAAACTTAATGGCGGAAAAGGGTTGGCCCAGACAGTGGAAGATGTCAAGGATGCTAATAAGAGAGGGGCTCTGCATTTTGCAGCAAGGGAGGGTCAGACTGAAGTCTGCAAGTATTTGCTGGAGGAGTTGAAGATGAATGTTAATACACAAGATGAAGATGGTAAACTTTCCCCAAGCCCCAAACCTTTATTAAATATAAGACAAGAGCAATCTATTTTACTTTGTATATTTTATATTTTCAGGCGATACTCCTCTAGTTCATGCTGCTCGTCAAGGTCACGTTGCTCTAGCTGAATACCTGGTTGATAATGGCGCTGATCCTTCTATACCAAGTGAACTGGGGGCAACTGCTCTCCACCATTCCGCTGGAAGGGGTAAAATGCTATTTTTTTAACCGCCACATGCTCACTCTTATTTTTAGATCATGGTCAATTTTCACTTTCACGTGTCACTTTTAATTTTACTCAAATTCATGTAGAAAATGGAACTATGTAAGGTTTGCATTCGTTAATATAATCTTTAATACCTTTATTTATGTTTTCTGGAAATTTATGAGTGTATATTCTTTCTTGCAGGAGATATTGAGCTGTTAAACTTCTTGCTAAAAAGGGGTGTAAATGTTGATTCACAAAGTGATGCTGGAACTCCACTGATCTGGGCTGCTGGTCATGCTCAGCCAGATTCTGTTAAAATTTTACTACAACATAATGCCAATGTAAGCTAGTTTCTCTACTTGTGAAGTTCCAATTCAGTTGTAGTATTGCATTGTGATAATTGTCTATGTTTTGACTTCTTTCTCTTTCACTAGCTTCATACCCCAAACAATAAATCTTATGGTGTGGTTTCGTACATACATTATTGTTCTTTTTCTATGTTCGTAAATCTGATGCATTAATCCCGAACAATTACATGTGTTACTGCCTTCATGTGGTGTTAGGTGCATTAGTAAGATTAATGTTATTATTTATTATTAGTAGTTGTATTTTACATTCAATGTTTTTATTTTTCTTAATTAAATAATTTATTGCAACATCTGTTAAGAGCTGGGGTGTTCAATTTCATTTTGCGTATTACCTCCTCTTAAGAAATTATTTGTATAAATACTTTCCTGTCTTTATTGCTAATACATGATAAAATATTTGGAGTTATTATTTTAATTCTATCACCTTTTGGCAGCCAAACTCTAAAACTGAAGATGATATCACTCCTTTAATATCAGCTGTTGCGGCTGGTTCATTGCCATGCCTAGAATGCCTAGTTGAGGTATAATACGCGACTACATCTGATGTTCTGATGATCACAGTTTTACTTTTTATAGAACAATGCTAGTATTATTTTGATTTTTTTCTCATATTTCATTGAACTACTACCATAAACCGTGCAAGGAAGCTACTGCATATATGCCATTCCGTCCTACCGCCTCATCATATCTCATAAAGAATATAATGCATGAATGCCATTGAACAGAAATAGCCTATTTGTCATTCTTATCCAAATATTTCAAGACACGCTTGAAAACCTTTTTTAATATACCATGTGCTATTGCTTTAGATTTTGACTTTATCACTTGTGCTGTTGTAGTCTATGTTATCTGATAGTTTCCTGCTATTTTTTAGTGTATACGGATGGATTTTTGCTCTCAAACATCTAAATCCTTTAATTATAGGCAGGTGCAATTATAAATGTCACTGCTGGTGGAGCAACACCCTTGCATATTGCTGCAGATGTTGGTAGTGTGGAAATAATTAACTATTTATTGCAAGCCGGAGCTAATCCTGATGTTCAGGATGAGGTATTACAAAATTAACGCGGTACTCAATTCATTGGTGCTGACTTATGTTACATTTGTTTGTCTAAAGAATTTTGATGCTTCGATAATTCACTATTGGCAATTTTTATTATGATACTCTGAGATTGGTCCTCTGGCACCAATCAGTTTACTCCCAAGACAGCTCTATTATACAATAAAATGAATGACTGTAACAACATTTTAATTCTATTTTAGCTTTTGAATTTCAAGAATGGTCACAGAAAAGCATTTAATCCCAACTTTTTATTCTACAGGAGAGCTTTAAGCCAATACAGGTTGCAGCTGCGAGAGGAAACAGGCAGGCCGTTGAGATTCTTTTTCCAGTAACGTCACCTATCTCTGGTTTCCCAGAATGGAGTGTGAATGGAATTATCGAATTCATGCAACAAAAGAATGAAAAAGAAGAGGTATTGCATTATTTTATCTGTCATGAAATGACACTTAAATTCCATGAGTGTGACATGATATCAATTTTTGATCTTATGCATTACCTTAATTTAAACACTCAATTTTATGTGGAGGTCTAGTGCATTTAGACTAATTATTTTGACATAAATGCAGGAGGATAATCTTGTACCAAAGCAATCCCTACAGAAGGAAACATCACCTCCAGATGTCCCTGAAGTACTTCTCATATGCAAACTTTCATTGATATTCTTCTTATATATACTCAATTATCTATTTATCATCTTGCTTTGCATTTCTCCACAATCTTTCATTTTGAAGCATGGAGTATCATTAGTCTCGCATTACACATCACAAAAGTGATTACAAACCTTCAGTAGCATCCTTCCACTTTGAGGCTTTTCCAAATGTTTTATCTTCTTTGTTCTGATTTTTCAATCAACTTCAACCATTAGGTGACTGCTGAAGCAAAGAGTAAAGCTGCTGAAGCTAAGTCCAGGGGTGATGATGCTTTCAGAAGTAAAAATTTCATGGCTGCAATTGACGCCTATACGCAGGTTCGCACTTCCTTGTATCATATCTGATGATCCTCGGAACATGCCTACACATTCAATGAGATTGTTCGAAGTTTTTATATGATTATATTCAGCAAGTAAAAGCTACGCAACTAAAAGTCATAATCTTGTTTGCGTGTATGTAAATTCCTTGTGGTGATATTTCAGGCGATTAATTTTGACCCAAGTGATGCTATTTTGCTCTCCAATAGAAGCCTTTGTTGGATTCGTATGGGGCAAGCTGATCTTGCTCTAGCTGATGCCATATCATGCAAAGCACTAAGACCAGATTGGCCAAAGGCTTTCTACCGTGAAGGCACCGCTCTTCGTCTTCTTCAGGTTCGCATCCAAAAATGGCTTCCCGTCTTGATATGTGCTTCATTCATTGTCTTTGTTGTTGCAGAGGTTCGAAGATGCAGCGAATGCTTTTTACGAGGGGGTGAAGCTTAGCCCCGACAACATGGAGCTTGTTACTGCTTTCAGGTTTACAACCAAAATTTTGTTTTGGCTCTAGAAGTATGAAATACGAATGAATATATATCTGGTGATGCAATGCAGGGAAGCTGTTGACGCTGGAAGAGAGTTTCATAGCACTAAGTAACCAAAATCACTTGGTGGTGTGTTAGAGAAAATTTGTTGGATAATGGGTTTTATAGTTAATTTAAAATTATAAATCTATTTATGATTATTTTTGTAAATGATTAAAACGTGTAATGTTAATTGATCAACAAAAAAACTAGGTTAAAATCTCTTTATGCTGATAATAATAATACCCGTTTGTATTTGTTTACGTTTTAGGTATTAGGGTTATATGTATATATTTCAGATTAAACAAAAGTCAGATAAACTTGCGACGCTGAAGAGTCCTTTCTTTCCATACCCGACAATTTGGTCAAAATCTGCAAGATCGGGAGCCTTTCCCCCATCAGACACTGTTGAATTTTTCGATTTTCTTCTTTGTAGAAATAGAATTTGCAAATCGCAGTTCATCACTTGTGTATGATCTTTTTTGAAGAGTTGAAGACGGACTGATAACGTAAGATGGATGGGAATAATTGGCGGGCAGCCCATGCCCAGGGTCAGAATCCCGGTCAAGGTATGGGCGGTGAACCGATGGCCGTGACGGGTATGGATGGAGGCGATTGGAGGGGTCAACTGCAACATGATTCGAGGCAGAGGATTGTAAATAAGATGTAAAACTATTTTACTCTTTAAGGTTTATGTGCTGGATTATTTTCTTATTTTTGAGATATATATGTGTTCTTTTGAATGCAGAATGGAGGCATTGAAGAGGCATCTTCCATACTCTGGACCAGAAGGGCTGCAGGAACTAAAAAAAATAGCTGTTAGGTTTGAGGAAAAGATTTATATTGCTGCAACGAGCCAGGTATAATTAGCGATGATTTTTCGCTTTTTATGTCACTTTATCCACTAAACTGATGTTTCTGTGGGGTTTTCTCAATTATATTGTTTTACAGTCAGACTATTTAAGAAAAATATCTTTGAAGATGCTAACAATGGAGTCTAAGTCTCAGAGTCCAATGCTGGATTCTATGCAGCCTGGTTCTGGAAGCAATCCCCAGGACCCAGGTAAACAATCTTTCTAACATGTATTGAAATGATAACTAACTAGATTTTAGGGTTTTTTCCATTCTCCTGAGCTTCATAATCATATGTAACAATCAGTTCCAATTGTTGTTTTTCCATAGGTTATCTTTGTTCCACTCTGAAAAAAACCCAGTGCTTTCAATGTCATAAAATTATATACCTGGTATCTTGCCAAGTTAATTTTGCAGTGTCACACATCCCTCCTGTTTTGTCTTTGATTGTAACCTTGCCCCAACCGTTTTTCAGATGCCCCTGATGTTAATACTTATTATATAATCCCTAAACCCCAATAATGTTGAATATTGTGTTTTATGACTCTTTGCTTTGTTGAAATGAACATTATTTTTCTTCTACTTCATAAACCCCATTTTCAGTCTGTAAATATCTTTTTAAATTGCGTACTAGTCCACATTATTGTTTTATGCTGAGTAAACATTCTTCGAGTGCATTAGTAATCTCTTATCATGCTGCCCAATATTTTCTCTAATAGTTTTTTATCTGGACAATGATTGTGTGCGAAAAAATAATACATGCTTTTCCGTATTTTTGTTTTGTATTCATCTTCAGTTGCCTATTCATGAAAATGAACTGTTACTATGAACCCTGTCAATCTTTTCTTAGTCTATCTTTATGCATGCTCTATGCAGGTTCTCAAATCATGCAGCCCCAAATACAAAGTCAGGTTCAGCAGCAATCACTTCCAATGGTTTCTAATCAATCTCAAGTGAGACAACAGCTTTTGTCTCAGAATATGCATAATAATATTGGATTGAATGGTGTCTCAAATTCTGCTGGTTTGTCATCTGCTCTTTCTGCTATCAATGGGACCATGCCCAATGTTCCTGGGCCAAATGCTAACATTCAGAACATGCAGAGCCTTCCCAATATAGTTGCTAATGCAATTGGAAATTCAATGGGGCAAGGTATGCCTCCTAATACCTATGCCAATACACAGAGGCAAATTCAGGGTAGGCAACAAACGGGTGCAATCCAAGAGCAGCCTCAACAGTCTCAGGGTTCCCATCATTATGTTTACAATCAGCAGCTTTTCGTGAAGCCAAAGTTCCAGCAGGGTGGCATTCCACAGCAATCCATTATGCAATCTCAGGTCCCGCAGCAGCAGCAACAGAGCCTAATGCAATCTAATCAGCTTCAGTCTTCTCAGCAAGCTGTTATGCAATCCTCCTTGAGGCAAACATCATCACCATCATCGTCATCATCTTCTACTCTTCAAAATCAACAGTCATCTCTTCAGCTTTCTAGTCAGTCTATGCTTCAGCAGCCATCACAGTCAGTTATCCGACAGCAGCAGCCTCAGGCTTCTGTCATGCATCAACAACAAAACACAATGACTCAACATTCAATGCTGTCCTCACAGCAGCAGCAGCAGCATAGTGTGCAGCATAGTGCGCAGCAGCCAAATCCTGTAAATATCCAGCCAAACCTACTGATTGGCCAACAAGGCAATGCTGTTGATTCACAGCAACAGCAAAGGATGATGTCCCAACAGAATGGTATTTCCAACGTGCAACAGCTGCATGCAGTCAATAAGCCAAACAATATTCCAAGCTTGCAACAGCAGCAATCAGCCACACAGCAGAACAACCTCCCTAATATGCATCAGCAACAATTAGGCTCCCAGAATAATCTTTCTGGCTTCCAGCAGCAACAAATGGTTGGTATTCAACTTGTTAATGTTACTCTTAATCAGCAGCTTGTCCATAAGTCACGAAAATCTATGTTTTTGTTGCAGCAGCAGATGCAGGCAAGCATGCCGAATATGATGCCTAATCAATCTCATCAACCTCAGTCGCAGCCAATGCAGCATCAATTGATGTCACAGATCCAATCACAACCAGGGCAACTGCAACAGCAGTTAGGTATGCAGCAACAGGCAAATGCATTTTCAAGAGATATACAACAAAGGATTCAAACATCTGGTCCCTTGATTCAACAACAATCTGCAATTGACCAGAAGCAGATAATACAACCTCAAAGAGTCATTGGGGAACAACAGCTAAGTAAGTACTCAGTGCTCAAGTCATATTTAGATTTGGTGTTATTCACTAACCAAGATAAAAGCTTTTTGACAATTATGGACATCATAAAATTAAAAATAATATGTTTCATAAAGTAGCATGAATAATTTGTGAAATGACTGTTTGTTCCCTGCCTAGATGTTCTCAGGTAATTGGCTTAGTGCTATCTATTATGAGAAATTCTTTTTCTTATGCTAACACTTTGCCCTTTAGATTCCTTGTCGCAGGTGGGAAATGCAAGTGGGGGAGACTGGCAGGAAGAAGTTTATCAAAAGGTATTACATCTAAGACCTTTTATTTTGTCTGTTCTATATGATTTAATATAGTTCTTATAACGTGTTCCTGACCGCAGATCAAATCCATGCATGACATGTATTATCATGATTTAAATGAAACATCCCAGCGAATGGCTGCCAAGTTGCAACAGGTAGCTATATGTGGATTTTTATATTTTATTTTCACATTTTATCAGGTAAGTTGCGTGAAATAATCATCTCTTGCTAGGGTAATAATAACTGGTTGCATAGTCAAAGAATGTCTCATGTGATCTTGATGATATGCACTATTATCAACTGAATTTATTTTTGCAATACAGCATGATTCGATTCCTCAAGCAAAAAAAAATGACCAGCTTGAAAAGCTCACCTTTTTCAAGATGATGTTGGAACGACTTTTAATGTTTTTGAGAACTTCGAAGAATGAAGTTCAACTTGGTCACAAGGATAAGATTGCTACAGTTGAAAATCAGATCATAAATATTTTGAAGACAAATAGGACACGAAAGCCTGCTTCTTCATTGCAGATAGGGCAGCTTGCACAGCCTCATATGCTTGCTGCGCAGCAGCCTCAGCAGCAACAGAGTCAAGTTTCTCAAATGCACATGAGTGAAGGTCAGATGAATTCTCAGATGCAGTCACTGAATGGACAAGGTTCAGTTGTGAACAATTTGTCTAACTTACAGCATAGTTCATTATCTTCAGCGTCTAGTGTTTCAAATCCTCGACAGAGTATGATGGATGTTTTGCAGCCTAGTTCAAGTATTGATATTGTACAAGGAAATACTTTGACTCAAATGCCGCAAGTATCTTTAAACTCTCTGCACCAGAATCCTGTGAGTGGGCCGCAGCAGATGAATATCACTTCTATGACATCTCAAACTGGGATGGCTACATTAGCATCTGCTGTTAATTCTTTGCAAGCAAATTGTAATATGCTTCAAGGTCAGCAAATAAAGCAGGAACCGCAAATGATTTCGAGCCAACAGCTGAAACAACAGTATCAGCCGCGTCTTCAACAACAATTTATACAAAGACAGCAGCAGATCATGCAGCAGCAACATCAGTTCCAATCACAGCAACAATCTGTTCAGATGGCTGGTCAACAAATGAACCATCTCAATCAGATGAGTGATGCAAATGATGTGAAGTTGCGGAACCAGATTAGTGGGAAAACTGGAGTTCTCCAACCCCATACCTCTGGCCAACGGCCAGCATATCATCACCCATCATTCTCTATTTCTGCACAGCAGGTTCTTCAGGTGGCATCCCCACAGATTCCGCATCATTCCTCACCCCAAATCGAGCAACAGAACATCCTGGCATCCTATACTAAAACTGGAACTCCATTGCAATCTGCAAATTCACCTTTCATTCTCCCATCACCTTCAACTTCGGTGGCTCCATCTCCCATGCCAGGTGATTCGGAGAAGAATGTCTCAGGTGTTCCTTCATTTTCAAATGTTGGAAATAGTGTAAATCCTTCAACTTCTGTAACATCTTTGCCAAATCAATCCCTTGCCATCGGAACTCCTGGTATATCAGCCTCACCATTACTAGCAGAATTTACCAGTTCGGATGTCATGCATGGTGTTCTGTCTAGCATTGTTTCTGGCACATCTAATGTAGTAGAGCAGCCACTTGATCGGTTGATAAAAGCAGTAAGTGACAATTTAAATATACTTTGTTTGTTTTTTTGATAATGTACTCATATCAGTTAATTTTGATTGACTATTGTATGTCAACAGGTAAAATCTTTGTCTCCCAATGCTTTGAGTGCCTCAATTAATGACATAAGCTCGGTAGTCAGTTTGACTGACAGAATAGCTGGGTCTGCCCCGGGAAATGGATCACGGGCTGCAATGGGGGAAGATTTGGTTGCTATGACAAAGTGTCGTCTTCAGGCCAGAAATGCTTTCAGTAAAGAAATGAGACGTTATACCACTGCAATGACATCTAATATTGTTTCACGTACTGGGAACATAAATGAGAGTTCCAAGAATGGAAGTGGTAATGAATCTTGTGGACAGTTCACTGGAGAAACGTGCAGGAAAAGGCCTAGAAATGAGGTACCAAGTATCTCTATTTATTTTGTTATTTTTTTAATTCTAAATGAGAAGAGCAGCCATGCATTGGTGAATCACCTGTGGTTTTACATATTTAATTTTAAACTATTTAGTGGCTTCTTGAATGCAATCCTAACAACGTAACAAACCAAGGTTTGTGCATGGGATTAGAATTCACCATTTGTGTTCCAGGTCATTGACAACTGCTAATATTTCATTAGTTTGTTTTGTATCTGATCTCATCACTCCAATCGTTCATATATGTGATTCTGAGCTTTTCCCTGTTTTTCTGAAATTCAGATGAAAGAAACTTAGGCTTTCAACTGAACATTTCGACCGGTAACCGGTCGGCAAAAATGAGAAACAACGACCGACCGATGTGTTGGGTCGGTCGTCTGTTAGGTTAACTTGATATGTAGGGTTATAAATATGTACTTTTGTTTATTAGCCGCAACGGGAAGAAAGAGAACTATTTCCCTTTCGATTTCTTTCTTCAACGCTAGAGGTATCAGAGCTAGAAGTTCTATGAGTGGACCGTACCTGCCGCCGGTGGAGGATTTCCCTCCGTTAACATCAACCTCTTTAGGGCAACTGACACCTATAAATGCCAGGGGTGTGCGGGTTTCTAATCCCCAGACGACACCACCGCTCTCAACTGCGATTGGTTCTGCACCTACAAGTGCACCGCCTGTGGTTACGGAAATGCAAGTCAGACCAAATGTACATTTCAAACAAAATGTTGGACTCTGCCACACACATCTTGGGGGTAAATGCCCCGAACTTTATGCCCAATCCTCCACAAAATCCATAGGAGCAGGGATGGTTCCAGCCCCGTTCGATATCACCGGAGTGCCTTATAGAGATACATTGGCATGGGCACTTTCTCCATCGAACCACTCTGGACTAGTTATTCACTCAGTAATTCTAAGAGGAGAAAACTACGGAGAATGGGCACATGCCATAAAAATGGCGTTGAGGACAAAAAGGAATTAGGATTTGTTGATGGGAGCATAGTCCACATTCTAAGTTCGGACTGAGTGAGGAATAGATAACCATTAACTCTCTTCTTGTCCAATGGATCCTGAACACGATAGACCCCCAGATCCGGACCACCGTATCATTCATCGATTCCGCTAAGCTGCTTTGGGAAGATTTATACCAATGTTACTCCATGGGAAATGGTCCTAGAATCCACGAATTGAAAGGAGAACTCGCTGCTTGTAGACAGCGTATGGACAACGTGGCGGATTATTTTGGAAGATTGCACATGTTATGGTGTGAATTGTCCACATATGAAGAGGGCCTAACTTGTTGTTGCATACAAGCATCTTGTGAATCAGTGAAACGTCTCTTGCGCCGGCAAGAAAACTCGGACTAGATGATGGAATCTATGACGCTTCTCGCTCAAACATCCTCAGCTGCGAGAATTTGCCATCACTAAATCAAGTTTACTTCAAAATTATTCTGGAAGATGTCACATGACAGTGGTTCAATGCAAAGATGAAAAACGAGAAGCAGTTAGCTTTGCTACTCATACGGATGGAGTGGATAGACCCGCAAAGAGTGTGTGTGCGGCCTGTGATACGCAAGGTCACACAATTGAGACATGTTTTGTAGTCCATGGGTACCCCAACTGGTGGGGAGACAGATCAAAGGTGGCAATTTAAAATTCTGCAGCGTTACTCGCTTACCTGGGTAAAAGGGTCATACAGGAAGTCGCGACAGTGGAAGAGGTTGAGGATGCGGTCGATGGACATACTGTCGACAGTCGGCGACCGATGTGAAAGCATTGAACGCAAATGCTGCCTCAGTACCAACCTCTGCAGACACGCTGCATAGCTTGTCCGAAGATAAGTGGGCATTCTTGAAGAACATCATCGCCTGTACACCCGCCTCCACCATTAAACAACATCTCTTATCTAATGTTTTCTCCAGGGTACTGGATTATAGATTCAGGCGCCAATCGACATATGACAGTGGACTTGAGTTTATTATCTGACGTTCGTCAGATCGCTCCTCGACACGTGACTTTGCCAGAAAAGTCACTGGTCGATCGAGCAAATGCGGCTAGAAAAGTCTCGGAAGACGGATGGTTGTGGCACTATCGGTTGGGACATCCGTCCAAATCCGTGGTATCGTATCTCCCACGTTTGTTGTCTTTTTCTTCTGGTCATCGTTGTACTGCATGTCTCAAAGCCAAGCAAACCCAGATCGTTTTCCTTCCAGTTTGAGTGTTTCCACTTCTTGTTTTGATTTAGTGCATTATGATCTTTGGGGTCCCTATCGAACTTTATCAACTTGTGGTGGATCCTATTTTTTTATTTTTGTTGATGATCATTTCAGAAGAATCTGGATTTACTTATTATCTGACAAAACTCATGTTACTACCATTGTTATGGATTTCTTTACTTTGATTCACACTCAATTTGATTACATTATTAAGTGTTTTCGCATTGACACCGGCATTGAATTCTTGCCTCTTAAATCGTTCTTTCTTTCTCAAGGTGTTGTTCACCAATCATCTGTACTTCACACCTCCAACAAAGTCGGGTAGAGCGGAAACATCAACATATCTTAAATGTCGCTCGCGCTCTCCTCTTTCATGCCTTGCTGCCTATTCAATTTTGGGGTGAGTGTCCAAACTGTTGTGCATCTCATAAATCGAGTTCCCTCTATGATCCTCAGCAATTGCAGTTCCTACGAAATCTTGCACGGTCGACCGTCTCCAATGTCGCATCTTCGTGTCTTTGGTTGTTTGGCTCACTCATATCGGTTACCTAAACCTACCGATAAATTTGCACCTAGAAGTCGACCGTGCTTCTTTGTGGGATATCATGCCACTCAGAAGGTGTGACGGATGTACGACCTTGAATCTCCCAAATTCTTCATGTCTCGAGATATGACCTTCTGTGAGACTGTGTTTCCGTTCTAGGGCTCGATCCTTTCAACTGTTTGCCCCCTTGGGAATATTTTCCCATTTTGTTGCAATGCCAATCGATGCATCTTCTTCCTTGTTGACGATCCCCTGTCGATCGGCCAATCCACTTTGTTGTCGACTGATTTGATTCCACTGCCTACCGAACCCCCATCATACGATGTTCATACGCCAAGTTCACTACCATTGCCGATTATTGAATCTGATCAGCCGATCAGTGATCCTGATCAATTCTCCGTCGATCCATTGCCCGTTGACAACCCAACCTCATTGTCGACCGATATTTCTGTCGATGTTCCTGTTGAGGGTGAGGCCATGCGAGAAATCACTCCTATGGGCAAATGTCATCGACGTAAATACCCATTAGTACTACTCAGGGATTACGTTTGTTTGACGGCACGTGTGCAAGACATAAACTCTATTCCTATTTATTGGTCCTCTCTAGACAGGGTCTCGGGTAATTGTTCTTATCCAATTTGCGACTATATTACTAATTGTTGGTTCTCTTCATCACACATAGCTTTCGCTAGTGCTGTGACATAATTTGTGCAGGAACCGGTAAGCTTCAAAGAGGCATTGAAAATTAAAGAGTGGAAAGATACTAAGAGTCGAGAGATCAGTGCCTTGGAATCCAATGAAACTTGGACATTTGAGGAATTGCCGAAGGGAAAACGCCAACTGGGCAACAAGTGGGTGTACAAAATTAAACTCAAAGCCGATGGATCCATAGAGATAAAAAGCATGATGGAACGACTATGAGGGCACATTCGCTCTCGTAGAAAAAGCCATCATTGTGCGGACTCTGTTAAGTGTGGTTGTTGCTAAGAACTGGTGGATCCACCATATGGATGTCGATAACGCTTTCTTACATGGGGATTTGCACGAAGAAATTTATATGAAAATTCCTCAAGGATACAACAGCACATGCGGGCAAAGTATGTTGACTACATAAATCTCTTTATGGGTTGAAGCCAGCCCCTCGGTGTTGGTCTACATAATTATCGCAGGTAATAGCAAGGCCATATTCGAGGATTTCAAACGGAAAATTGGGAAAATGTTTCACATGAAAGATTTGGGAAAGTTGAAGTACTTCCTTGGAATAGAAGTGGCAAGAGCACCGGCCGATATGTATCTATGCTAGCGAAAATACACTTTAGAGATCATCTCTGAAGCCGGACTTTTGGGATACAAACCAGCTAAAGCACCTATGGAGCAAAATCACCAATTGCTCTTTGTACAAAGGGACTTTTTGACTGATATCATGCCTTACCGTCGTCTGGTTGGCAAATTGATTTACCTGCTGTTCACTCGGCCTGATTTATGTTATCCAGCGCATGTGCTGCCTCAATTTATGCAACAACCCCATTATGAGTATTGGGATGTTGTTCTGCGAGTGGTCAGGAAGAGGGATATTATTGCGATCGACATGTGGCTTGCAGATCTTTGGGTTTTGTGACGCTGACTGAGCAATGTGTCCAGAGACAAGAAAATCCTTAACATGTTATCTCATATTTCTAGGATCATCGCCGATCACCTGGAAAACAAAGAAACAAGATACATTATCCTTATCATCGACTGAGGCAGACTATCGCGCCATGTGAGCTGCCTATCAAGAGTTTAAATGGCTACATAGCTTGTTGGCAGACTTGGGGTGTACCAAGACATGCGTGCGATGATGCTATTTTGTGACAACCAGTCTGCTCTGCACATTATTGCTAATCCAATATTCCATGAGCGTACTAAGCACATCGAAGTCGACTACCACTATGTTCGGAATCAAGTGCTGGTTGTAGAAATTAAAACACGACATGTGAAAAGCGAAAATCAATTGTCGGATATGATGACTATAGCTCTGTGTGCTGATCGCTTTCTTTATATGCTCAACAGGTCGGGAATACAAGACCTGTACTTACCGACTTGAGGGGGGTGTCAACCGATATGTTCTGTCAATTGGTATTGCACCAGTCGGCAAAAATGGGAAACAACGACCAACCGATGTGTTGGGTCAGTCATCTATTAGGTTAAATTGATATGTAGGGTTATAAGTATTTACTTTTGTTCATTAGCCGCAACAGGAAGAAAGAGAACTATTTTCCTTTCGATTTCCTTCTTCAATAGAACCAATGTTTTAAAAACCGGTACCGGCCGGTATACCGGACCACCTCATTGGATCAGTATACTGGATGCGTATCGGATATACCGGATATGTACTGGATTATTAAAATAATTAAATTATAAAATATTTATATTTTATTTTTTTAAAACAAAACCCGACCGACCCGGAAAAAACCCGTACCGGTCGGTACGCCCGAAATTTCCGATATACCGGAAATTTAAAACATTGAACATAACAACTTCATTTC
>RWGZ01001149.1:247894-266722 GCA_009725065.1 Utricularia reniformis | reverse complement strand
ACACACCCCTCAAGTCCAACCACATGACAAGTTGGACTTGACAATTCAAATCGGTGGATTACCAACCGAGAAATTTCATTAAACCGGACTAACCCCGGTAAGATCACTCAGCATTTTTCCGAACCTACTCCGATACCATGTTAAACTTCTAGAGTCGGGTCAATTTACGTGGGAAGTGTGCTCAGATATAATATATAAGAGGGAGGAGTCACACCGTAAAAGACTTGAACAAGTCATTTACTATGGTTCAAGTCTTTTACTATGCTCGGATATAATAAGTTATTATTATACATTATATCCGAGCACACTCCCAACCTAAATTGACCCGACTCTAGAAATTTAACCAATTGTATAATAGTAAACAGGATGGCAAGCTCTATAGTGAAATGAAATGATGTAATATAGCACATATAACTTATTACTTACAGGTAAACGTAATGATGGTTCGGCATCTTGCTTCTGAATGCGATCTAGAAGAGAGCAAGCCGCAAGAGAATGCTCTGAATGTTCAACTAACTTAGGAACAAGTGCAACTAGATCTGGTTGAAGATGCTTAGGGGCTTTATCCAGTACAAGACTGATCTTTCGAGCGGAATGTGGTCGTCTTCTTGGTTCAGGGCAACCCTGAGGCACAGCTTCATCGAGAGCTCTCAGTGAGTTCACTATCAATCCAAGAAGCTCATCTGACTGCTCAGGCCATTTGTTCTACATTGCAATAATACACATCGGCCTTTTTTGCAACAAAATTTATATATCAAAAGAAACATACCTTCGAACGAAGATTCGGCTTATCGAAAGAACTAGCAGCAGATGTTTCAGGTGGAAAAATAGGCTGTACAGGGAAAGCTTTCTCAGGCAAATTAATTGGATTAAGATCGGAGCTTTGTACAGCAGAAGCGTTGATCCCTTCGACATAATCTAATCTCTCGGCTACTGAAAGTCGTTCTGAATGTGCAGGTCCATTATCTATCTCACACTCCAGAGGAGTAATTGCACCACTCCCATCTGGTGAAGGTTTAGGGCCAGTGATATCAGATGAATCATCAGTTGAACTTTCTTCTGAAGGCTGACAACACTCAACCATAATGTCTAATAATAAGTCAATGATGGCTTGTTGCAGCACTTTGACACCCATTAACAAGTTCATCAAACTAGGACAAGATTCGTCTTTTTTATTCATTCTCTTACCATCGGTATTGCTAGAAATATTTGTAGGAAGCAGCAAACGCTTCACTTTAACAGGGTCATTCAGATAAACACGAAGTCCGGTTAGGAAACCAGCTATTGCTCCAGCATCCATGAGTAACTTCTCCCTTAGAGTGACTTGCGGTTCAGATGAATTATCTCCATAAGTGAGGTGAAAACCAGCCCTCGATAAAAGGTTCCTAAAAATATCTTCTTCCTCTCCACTAAGGCACTCACTATCATCAGAATCGATAAGTTCATCAGGGTCCGTTGTCAAAGCTTCCTGGTCATCTTCAGAAGCCAAAACCTGAAAAGTCAGGGCATGAAAATGACTATAAAATAGGTGCCAATGATTAAACGTGCGAATAGTTTGAGTGATAAGCAAATATGATTGTGATTATCATCGTAAAATGGTGGTCTCATTGCCTTCTTTCATCAAAAAAATTAAAATAAATACATTAAAATAAAAACACAAAAATCACTAGCAAGATGAATAGGAAGCATATATAAAGGTAGAGCGTAAGCCTTGCGGTAACCAATGCAGCACAATATTAATATTCACATTGTGAGAAGATGTTGAGTGTTGCACTATATGACTATGAATGCATTCAAATAGTAATAGGTTCAGGCTACAAACCTCAAGATCTGAAAACTCAAACCATGGACAGCAATCCAAAATCTCACAAACAAATACAACTGTGTCACGGAGGAGAAAGCCCGCATCAGCTCCCAACACGTCAGAAACCTTCATAAACTGAAGAACAGAATTGTTCCAAGTTTTGGTACATATAGATGACTCCTTCCAAACAGTTTTAGATGAATTTTTTTGATTCACAATTGCCATCCTGTATCTGACCCAAAAGTTCCTCTCCGGATCATTTGCAATTGATTGATCGCTCTCCAAATATATGCATATAGTGTCAAAAGATTCATAAACTCCTGCACAGCACAGGGGCAGAAACTATTAGTACGAAACACACTAGCCAGCAACTTCAACATCAATAGGAGATTTTTATTCATCACAATGCTAGAAGAACCACCCACCGATTCGGAGTTCACATCCACCGGCTTGAAAGAATTTGCTAAATATTTTTCGGGTTTCCATTATTTCTTTAAAGGACATAAAATTCTCAACTTTCCATGTAAACGATCGTTTGCTAAAATCAGCCGAATCAGAACATAAATTGTCTGAATCTGTTTCTTGATCACTGAAGTCCTGCATTATTGACGTTTCTTTCAATATTAGAACTTCAGCAGAGAAGACAACAGTATCCTGGACAAGAAATCCAGAATCCTGATCAAAGAGACTAGTGAGTGTGACAAATTCGCGCCAACCCCAGTCTTTTGCAGCCTTTGAGTAGCGATTTTGAGATTCCTTGGTAACAGACTTCTCTTCCATTCTTTGGTTTATAACTGACAAACGATGGCTCACAAAGCAACTCCAATCACTGTGAGTAGTTCGTGAATCCGTAACCTCAAGAAACACAGACAAATGACATGGAGGCTGAGATTGCCCTGGTACACGAAACACAATGAAAATTCATCAGCTCAGGAGCCTATTTTTTATGCAAGAAAATTCAAGAGTTACTCAAGGTACATTAAACTTTTAAGGTAATCAAATTTACTTCAAAGAAACATAGAAAAATCATACAAACGTGCATCTCATAATGCAATAAAACAGGTTGATGACAACAATTTCCTTCAAACAAATATACTTGTACAAAAGGAGACAACCAATGCTAATACATTATGAGCAGTTTCCCAAAATGGATTCCTGCATAATACCTCGAGGATAAACAATAAGACGACATTCACGATTCCCAATTTGGAACCTCCTACTTTTAATGCAAAGCCCAGTAATCTTCCTCTTTTTCAAAAGATCCTTCAAACGAGTAAAGTTCTCGATTCTCCACGTGAACTTTCCCATATGCCCGTCTGATTTCCTCATACTCCCCCCATTCCTTACACCATTTGATGTGCAACTCTTCGAAAAACTGCTCAATTCCTTGATTACATGAAATGATGTGCTAAAAACTGCTGTATCTTCCACCAAAAATCCAGAGTTTTGCCCCACAAAGTCACACATTTTCATGTAATCATTCCATCCCAAACTCGTATTATCCCCACTTTTATTATCAGCAGCAAAACGACCATAACTATCCCGATGAACATGATTCGACCCGTTACCTGGATTCTGATTCAACACGGACATCCTAAACAAACACCAGCAACTCCTATCACTCACCAATGAAGTTTTCTCAGTGTCTTTGCTCTCAAGACACATAGACAAATACTCAACACCATTCACCATGCTCTGATAAACACTGATACGAAGGTTACATTCCCCAGCAGGAAAAACAGGACTCATTATTTTCTGTGTTTTAATCATCTCTTTAAATAGAGAAAAATTATACACTTTCCAAGTGAATTTTCCGCTCAAAACATCACCAACAACAGGTCCAATCACTCCAGCACCACCCGTGATTGACACATTATTCGCCTGTAAATCATTATTATCCCTCGAGAATGAAAATGATTCATTAAGAATCAATATATCCGCTGCAATAAGAATACAATCATTTGACAAATGCACGAACCCAGCCTTAGGATCTAACAGAGTATTAAGCGAAGCAAAATCGCACCATCCATGAGATTTCTTCTTTGAAGAGAAGCGATGCCAACTATCTCGATGCACTGACTTAGATGAATCGATCAAATTATCAATAGCCAGTCGATAGCTAGCAAAACAATCCCATTTAGATGAAGCCGTGTTACGAGGGTCCATGATTTGAAGATAGATCGACAAGTAACCTGGCAAGGCTTGAGAATCACCCTTCGGGTAAACAAGCAAACGGCAATCAAAACCCCCAACCTCAAAATATTTACTCCAAAGTGCACGCGATTTGATCTTTGGAAAATTCGAAATCGTCCATTTGCAAAGAGCGGAGTAATCTCCTCTACGCTCCACAACAACGCAATCCGCGGAGGCTGCGGGAGAAATAGCAGAAAATGAAGCTGCATCCCGTAGTGGATCCTCAACGGCAACAGAGGGCTTTTCTGAGATCCTCTGTGTAGGAATAGGAACAGCAACGGAGGCGGATGGGGCATCGGAGGATGAAACGGCGTCGCCGTTGTGAGAGAGTTGATAGTCAGTCATGATTTGATGAGGCTCTGAGTCGCTCTTAGGTTTTGGGAGGTCGTGTAACCTTCACTCACCTCTATATATATATAGATATGCCCCACCCTGAACATCACAAATTAAAACAACTTTAATATTTATTAAATTAGTTTTTAATAATACGTTCATTTTTGCTTCATATCACTTCCTTGATGATTTTATTTTCAAAAAAGCAAGATAAATCTCCAATTCTCAACGTTAATGTATGTTTTTAAATCTTTATAACTAAAAATGTTTTCAAGAAATTTCGTTCCACTCTAGTCTCGTACAACTATTATGTCATATGGTATTATTTTTAACAATAAAAGACGAAGTAACTTACAACAGTGACCTTAGATATTTAAAATAATGAGTAATGTTAATTGATTATTAAACTTTATAATAGTGTAAAGGTGGTGTCCCTAAAGTTTGTAAATTGCATACAAAACCCCCCGAAGTTGATATAATGTACACGATTGGCCTCCAAACTTTTAAATGTTATAAACATTGTACCCTTAAAGTTTAAGAATTGCGTAGTTAGTCCTCGAACTTCCAAAATCGTTTATATTTAACTCTTATACTCGTTAATATTTTAAACGTCCATAGAGTTTGTATTTAATTCATTAACCATGGAAAGATGTTATGATTATGCCTCCAAACTTTGAAGATTTTAGAAATAACACATAAATTATCAAAACCACTTATACGAAAAAAGACGAAAACCGCTACTATTCACTCAAGGGTCATTTTTTAACATTTGAAACTTCGAGGCTTCTCATGCAATTTACAAACTTTGGGGCATCGTCTTTACACTATTTTAAACATTATGGATCAATTACATAATTTTCTCTTAAAATAATGTAAAAAATATGTTTTCAAATTTGTAAATTACATACAAACTCCCTAATTTAAAAAATGTACAAAAATTACCCTCTAAGGAAATATAGAGGCTTTCGTCTTTTTCATATATGTGATTTTCATAATTTTTGTCATTTTAAAAATTTTAAAAGTTTAGCGGTATATTCATTACATTTTTATAGGTTAAGTGATCAAATACAAATTATTAATACATTTAAATTAACAAGTTTTAATATCAAATATAAACAATTCAACTTAATGAACCAACCACACAATTATTAAAATTTAAATACTTTTAAAGTTACACATTTTAAAGTTAGGGGGTGAAGAGTAGACATTATATCATTATCAACTTTAAATACTTTATATGCAATTTATAAATTTTGACTATACTACTTTTATTTTGGGTGATGTTTGTGTGGCCTCCCAACTTACGGGTTGTGTAAATGTCATACTATTTAGGTTATGCAATTGCAAATATAATACATTTTTAAGCAAAAAGATGCATTTGTAGCTCTCCAACTTCGATTAAATGCACATAAGATACCTCAAGTTTCCAATACCGTTTATCATTGACACTTTAATTAACTCAAAATTTTTTAATATTTTATACACAATTCTCGAATATCAATGTTAAATTTTGTATAATTTTTCAAACGTGTATTATTTGCGTACTGTGAGAAGTTTTTAAACGGTTTTCAACTTACGGAAAACTGGTGCTAGAATGTCATGGGTAAAAAACAAACGGTATTGATAACTTTAGATGTCATTCTTGCAATTTCATAAGTTGGAAGATATGTCATTTACACAACTCGTAAGTTGGGGACTAATTATGCAATTTTCTCCTTTTATATTACATTAAAGTTCAAGCAATGTTTTCATACCAGCCGATACGATGAAAATCGGGTGGTACCAGTTTCTACAGATACCGTCTGGTACCGGGTTTCCGAGTCGGAACTCAATTTTTTTCAAGTCGACTCGAAAAAAAAAAATTAAAAATTTTTGTTCAAATTTTTTTTGTATCGGATGTACCGATAATATCGATCCAGATTGAATAGTACGTCGGATCGGTATAAAAACATTGAGTTCAAGAATCTTAAGAAACACCAGTCAATTGAAAACGGTTCAATAAGGTAGCATTATGTTTTCATTATATTTATATTTTAAAATTATTTTTTAATATTAATAGTTTAAACTGGTTAACCTTTAAAAGAAAAAATATCGCATATAAGTTTATAACGTTGAATCAAAACCTATATAAATTTGTGTGATTATTTTTTTAACTAAATACTATAAAACTTATGCCTCGATTGAATGTAGTACTGAACCATACATGACAAAATATTGATTTATGACAGTAAATTGTATAAATATAGCCCAATATTAATACATTCTATTAGTGTATGATTTTATGAACATTTCCAAACATAGATTTGTTGAAGTGTTAATTTTTGCGGGTACATTCAGGACCATGAGACGCTCCCAATTTATGGAATAGGTGCAAGCAATGTACTTATCTAATTCAAAGAGGGAATTGGGCCCGATGGACCACAAATCGGCCCAATATTGTCGGATCCAATAACATCCACGGACGTTAATGTTTTTTTAAAATAAATTTAATTATATTTATATTTATATTTATATTTTTAATTTTAATATAATATAAATAATATATCTTTTCCCTCGTCTCCGCAATTGGAGGCCCTAAACCAACTGATTTGACCGAATCCTCTTGATAATTTTTTTAATATTATTTTATAATTATGTTAATGTATTTAAAATTTTAAATATTATATACAATACTTTACCATCAAATTTAGTTTGAAAAATTTGGATACCTCCATAAATCAATTACAAAGTGTCACAATTAATTTGTTTAATTTAATCATTTCAATATTATTCATTTCTATTATGTGTTGTGTATATTTTTTTTAAACAATTGGTTCACAATATGTTTCTTTGGTTCACCAATTAGAATAGACACGGTGAGATATTCAAATAGTGTTGTTGTTTGGAAGGACAGTGCACCATCCGGTTCGGTTAACGTTCGTAGTTGTATTCTATATTAACCAAACATTATTAATAATTACGTTAGTGTAATCGTGGAAATTACGGTGAACTCACATTTCATTTAACACAACGGTGGCCCGAACGCACTTATGTAATGTTCATATTTCATAAATTAATAAATGATACACAATTAATTAAAAGTAAGAACAAAATAGTCATTTTATAAGATAACGATTAATGCACCGCTGTTTCAAAACAGTTTTTTAAAATCGCTATCAATTTACCTCAAAGCAAAGTACAGTAATCTTACCTCAACGCTATTTATCTAACGATATTCCAAACATGTCCAATGATTTTCTTACCATGCACATATAAAAATAAAATTGTGATGTATCCATCCTAAAAAATCATAATTTCATGGATGTTGTCAAAACCAATATCATCAACATTTAAGAAATGATTAATTTACTTTTATTTTTAATAATTATAATAAAGATATATTAGTATTTTAAAGTACACGATAATTATACCATATATTTAATCATTCATAATCATCATATCTCACCAAAAAATCTCCCATACCCTCCACAACAACGCAATCCGCGGAGGCTGCTGGGGAAATTAGAATAGGAATTGGTAACAAGAAGAACAAATTAAATCTGTAAATTTCATAACACAAATGTATGTACAACATGTGTTTCTATAGACAATTAATTTACACATTTTCTACATTCTCTACATCCCCCCCACAAGGTGTTGCTTCATCAAGATTGATGAAGCAAAGCTTGGATAAGAGTGAATTGAATTGGACTTCATTTATGCGTTTCGTAAATATATCAGTTAACTGATGCTTTGTATAGATATGACGCAAATCAACGAATCCATCTCTGTAATTATCTCGAACTAAATGACAATCGATCTCTAAGTGCTTCGTTCTTTCATGAAGAACTGGATTTGACCCGATGAGTAAGGCAGATTTGTTATCACATAGCAATGGAATTGGGCGCGCTACGGGTACCTGTAAATTAGTCAAAAGATAAGATAACCATTTTAGTTCGCAGACAGTGGAAGCCATGCTACGATACTCCGCTTCGGTGGATGAACGTGACACAACGGTTTGTTTCTTGGACTTCCACGATATGAGTGAATTTCCAAGAAAGGTGCAATAACCAGTGACAGATCTCCGAGTGAGCTTGCAAGCCCAATCCGCATCACAATAAGCAAGTAGTGCGAGTGAATTGTTGGAGGAGTAATGAAGGCCTCTAGATGGATACCCCTTAAGATAACGAATAGTGTGAAGACTATCATCCATGTGACATTTCCGTGGTTCTTGCATAAATTGACTGAGGACATGGGTGACATAGGCAAGGTCTGGGCGTGTGAAGTTGAGATAAAGCAGACGCCCTATCAAACGACGATAGGAGGCTGGATCATTGAGCAGTGGTGAATACTGATCATTGGAAGAGGGAAAATTGGTTGGCAATGGTACAAAGGTTGGTTTGGCTGTGGTTAGGCCTAAGTCAGAAATGATGTCAATCGCATATTTTCGTTGATTGAAGAATAAACCCTCTGGTGAATGTGCAAGCTCTAAGTCGAGGAAGAACTTGGCCTGCCCAAGGTCTTTGATAGTAAATAGTTTATGAAGATGAGATTTTACCTGGTTGATGAGAGGCATGCTAGAACCACAGGTAAGAATGTCATCCACATATACGACTAAGACCAGAATTTCAGAGGGATCCTTATGATATGTAAACAAGCAATGAGCATGACTGGACTGAAAAAATCCAAATTGCAACAACTGTTTAGTGAGTTCGGAGTTCCACTGCCTAGAAACATGTTTAAGGCCGTAAATAGAGCGTGTAACAGGCACACTACATCATGACGTGCTTTGGTGTATCCTTCAGGGGGTTGCATGTACACTGTCTCATCCAAATACCCATGAAGGAAAGCGTTATTGATGTCCAATTGATGAATGTGTCACCTTTTACTTGCCGCAAGTGCGAGCACTAATCGAACAATTGTCACTTTTGCAATAGGCAAAAAACTCTATGTAAAATCTATTCCCTCGATCTGAAGAAAACCCTTTGCGACTAATCGCGCTTTATGGCGTGCAACAGTGCCATCTGAGTTTAATTTCGTTTTAAAAACTCATTTGCAGCCAATGAGTTTGTGTTCAGGTGGTAAAGGGACCAATCTCCAAGTATTATTTCGTTCCAAAGCGGCAAGTTCATTATTCATAGCACATATCCAATACATTTGCGTACTGGCTTCCATGTATGTCTTTGGTTCCTGGATTGTGTTTACGGATGCCAAGAAAGCAAGATGGGGGCTGCAAAAATGTGGGGAAGAAAAGAAGGGGAAACAACGTGAGTAAATGAAATTGGACGAGGGATATGGATAGGAGATTGCGAGGGTGGAAAAATCAGAATGCCACGAAGGAGGATGAGAAATTCGAGTGCTCCGACGAAGAGTATGAGCATTGGCTTGTGATGGGGGTTCTGGAGAGTGAATTGATGAAATAATTTGAGAGGGTGCAGGGGAGTTGTGAGGTGCAGTGGCTGGAGGAGTAATTAAAGAAGTGTTATAAGGAGAAAGTTGTAGGATGGTATAGATGTAGAGGAGTGTGCTCAATGTTGTTGGATGAATTAGATGGTGGATTGATGGCGAAAGGAATAATCTGTTCATAGAAAATTACATCTCGACGGGCAAAAATAGAGTTGTTAGATAGGTTGAGAAGTTTAGAAGTCTTTTTGTCATTATAATAACCAAGAAGGATACACTTGGTAGCACGGGGGCAAATTTATCAAGATGCGGTGTGGTTTGTTTAGCGTAACAGAGTGATCCAAAGACTCTAATATGAGAATAATCTGGTTGGTATCCAAATAGACGAAAAAATAGTGTATCCCAATTTAGAACAGCAGATGGAAGTCGGTTTATAATGTAGGTGGCGGTTAGGATACATTCTCCCCATAATTGAATTGGAACGGAGGAGTGAAAAAACAAGGCAATGACAATCTCAAGGAGATGTTTATGTTTGCGTTCAACAACGTCATTTTGTTGAGGAGTATGGGGACATAAAGTCTTATGTATGATTCCCCTGGAGGCAAACAATTCGGTGGTTTGGAGGCTGAGGAATTCAGATACGTTATCAGAACGGATGATTTTAACAATACAGTTGTATTGTGTAAAAGCTTGATTGAGAAAAGTTTCAAGTATATTGGTGGTTTGTGATTTATGTGTCATAAGGAAAGTTCATGTACATCAGCTGAAATCATCCACCATAGTTAAAATATATCGGGCACCATTGTGAGTAGGGGTACGGTATGGCCCCCATATGTCAAGGTGGATGAGAGCAAATATGTGGGCAGAAGTTGTAACAGATTTGTGGAAAGGAAGTCTTTGTTGTTTGGCGAAGTGACATGTATCGCAGGGTGTATTAGATGTATCAAAATTAGCAAGTTTGAGAGTTTTAAGCACCTTAAATGATGTGTGTCCCAAGGGATAATGTCATAAAGTGGGATCCAAAATGGTTGTAAAACATGATTCAAAAGGAACTGTTGTTGAAAAAGATGAAGAGACACAAATCGAATTAACAGAGTCATTTTTGGAAGCAAAATGTTGAATTAAAGCAGTATCAAAAGAGTAATCATTTAGAATATAAAGATTTGTAGCAACATGTCCGACTGCCACGATCATTTTACTCCTCTGGTCCTGCAAAATGCAGTGAGTGACATTGAAATAGGTTAGCAGATGCGATTGAGTTGCTAATTTATGTACTAATAGTAAGTTGAATTGGAAAGAAGGTAGATATAAAACGTTGGTTAAGGAAGTTGAAGGTCCAAATGGGATAGAGCCACTATGATGGACTAGACAAGTTGATCCATCAGGTAATTTGACTGGAATTGGTATTGCTAGGGGTTTCAGGGATGTAAAAGGTGAAGAGGAGTTACATATGTGGCTAGAGGCACCCGTATCTACAATCCAGAAACTTGAATTAAATGAAACTGATGATAAAGGTTGCGAGATCATACGTGCGAAGTCAGTCTGAGCAAAATGAACTTGATGTGGCTGTCCCATAATACAATTCTGGTTTTGCAGTAGATGTTGAATACCTTGCAACATGTTTAAGATAGAGTCCTGAGTTGATAGCGGAGTAGTGGTTATAATAGATGTATTTTCCTCCGCAGCGGAAGCTAAATGAGCAAACTCTCTTGGAATCCTTCTTCCTTGAGAGTTTCGTAAAGATCTATACCAGTCTGATACTCCATTCAATAATAAACATTCTTCTTTTGTATGTCCGGATTTTTTACAGTGATTACAGAATCTGTCATTTTTGTCTATGGATGAGCCATCATTCGTTTGAAATCTTGAAGATGTCTTCATATAAGAGACTTTCTTATCTGAGTTCCCTCGTACCAGTAATGCAGATTCATTTTCCATCGAAATTCTTGTAGATATATTTTCAGCAACGCGTTCACGCTTCGCCTGAATTATCATTGCATATGCTCTGTTCAGGGATGGCAGCGGATCAAGCATCAAAATTTGAGTTCTAGCGGTTGAAAATTCATCGCTAAGTCCCATTAGGAATTGTAGAAGTCGTGAATTCGCTTGATAAGATTGTAGCATGGATAAGAGCTTACAAGAACATTTATGGATTGCTCCACATGTGCAATTCGGAAGAGGCATAGATCGATTGATTCCTTCCCATAGATTGACCAATTTCGTATAATATTCAGCACTGGTTAAGTTTCCTTGAGTGAGAATTCAAACATCTCACTCTAATTGATATAGTAACACATCATTAGCCTCACTGAATCGTTCTTCCAGATCAATCCATAATTGACGTGTTGTTGGTGTGTATATGAATCAACTCCGAATTTCATTACTTAGTGTGTTCAGCATCCATGATCTTACCATTGAATCAACTCTTTTCCAGTGTAGATGATCTTTAGAGCTAGAATCGGGAATAGACATTGTACCATCAATATAGCAGAGCTTGAAACGACCAGAGAGTGCCAGGCGCATGGATCTACTCCAATTTGCATAATCGGAATTGTTGTTTAGAGGTTGAGTCACTAATAGGAGACCGGAGTGGTCTGATGCAGCGAGAAAAAATGGTGAATCCAATGTATAATTGGTGGATTCGTTGATATTATTGACGTTTTTGTCGTTTCAAGCCATATCTAACAGCAGCATATAAGGATTCGCAAGCTAGAACATAGTTACAGAAGGTTTGGGAATGGCGGTTTGCTCCGATACCATGTGAGCGCTTACAGTGAGAGAATAAAGCAGTTAGAATAGGAATTGGTAACAAGAAGAGCAAATTAAATCTGTAAATTTCATAACACAAATGTATGTACAGCAGGTGTTTATATAGACAATTAATTTACACATTTTCTACATTCTCTACATTATCTGAGATCCTCTGTGTAGGAATAGGAACAGCAACGGCGACAGATGGGGCATCAGAGGATGAAACGGCATCGCCGTTGTGAGAGAGTTTATAGTCAGTCATGGTTTGATGAGGCTCTGTGTCGCTCTTAGGTTTTGGGAGGTCGTGTAACTTTCACTCACCTCTATATATATATATATATATATATGCCCCACCTGAACATCACAAAATTACAACAACTTTGATTTTTATTAAATTAGTTTTTAATAATACAATCATATTTGCTTCATATCACTTCCTTGATGATTTTATATCGAAAAAAGAACGATAAATCTCGAATTCTCGACGTTCATGTATGTTTTTAAATCTTTATAGTGAAAAATGTTTTTGAGGAATTTCGTTTCACTCTAGTCTCGTATAACTATTATATCATATGATACTACTTATAACAATTAAAAACTGAGTAAATCTATATATTTAAAATAGTGTAAACAAGATACACATAATTTGTAAATTACATGCAAACTACTAAATTTTAAAAATGTTCACTAATTACACTCGAGTGAATAATAATAGTTTTCTTCTTTTTAATATGAGTGATTTTCATAATTTATGTGTCATTTTTAAAATTTTAAAGTTTCATGACATATTCATTACACTTTTATAAATGAAGTGATCAAATACAAATTATGGATAGATTTAAATTAACGAGTTTTAGGCTAAGATATAAACGACTTAAAATTCATGAGTCAATCACACAATTCTTAAGTTTTAATGACATCAAGTTTACAACTTTTAAAGTTAGAGGATCAATAGCACACATAATATCAATTTCGATGATTTGTATATAATTTATAAATTTTGAGAAAATTGCTTAAAGATGATTTTAAAGACCATTAAAAAACACTAGCCAATTGAAAACAATTCAATAAGGTGGCATTATGTTTTCATTATATTATATTATATAGTTTTAAAATTATAATATCAATATTAATAGAGTATGATTTGATGAACATTTCCAAACATATATTTGTTTATGTGTTAATTTTTGTTGGTACATTCAGGACCATGAGACGCTCCAAATTAATGGAATGTGCGCAAGGCAATGTACTTATCTAATTCAAGATTATTTTATCTATTCAAAGAGGGAATTGAGCCCACTGGACCGCCAATCAGTCCAGATATTGTCGGTACAGCAACATCCACGGACCACGTTAATGTTTTACACTTAAATGTTTTTTAAAATAATTTAATTATATTTATAATTATAATTATAATTTTATTATAATATATATTTTCCCGCGTCTCCGCAATTGGAGGCCCTAAACCAACTGATTTGACCAAANCACTATCATTTGAGAAGATTACAACACACACACACGAAGAGGAAATCCGGAATACAAGAGTATTGGAGTATTTAACAATGAACCCTAAGACCCCTTTATATAGATGAGGTGGTTGAGATATTAAGGTAACAAACAAATATTCCTAATATTTGATCATATTTCCATATATGATTATTCATAATCAAATCATATATATGCGTCTATATATACTGATTTGATATGATATTATTTCCTTCAATATCTCTTTCCATAACTGCCGATATCTTTGACTAATGAGCCCCACCATATCTCAGTTCGGTCCTCGACCGATTGCCTCCATCTCATATCTTGGGGTCACGTGCCATCGGTCCTCTACCGATTGCTTCGGTCCTTTTTGTTACATTCGGTATTGCGTACTTCGGTCTTCGACTGATCGGTACCAATACCGACCATCCCGTCTTCCATGTGTGCCCCGATCGACCACATTGCCAATCGGTCCTCGTCTAAGTGTAACCGATCGATATCAATATCGATCTCCACACCTAACAAACTATTTCCAATATTTAATATTTATTATTTAGTATTTTATGTATATATTGACTATCAAATTTTTAATATATTATTTTTTGAGAAAATTGGGTTAGCCCATAATATTTAAAATAGTGTAAAGACGATTCACTCAAAATTTGTAAATTATATGAGAAACCCATTAAGTTTTAAACGATCCAAAAATGACTATAGAGTGAATAGTAGCGATTTTCGTCTTTTTTCGTATAAGTTGTTTTGATAATTTATACGTTATTTTTAAAATTTTTAAAGTTTTAAAACATTGTAATTACATTTTTTTCAGGTTAATGGGTAAATACAAATTATGGAGACGTTTAAAATATTAACGAGTACAATGACCAAATATAAACGGTTTTGGAAGTTCGAGGGTAAACCATACAATTCTTAAACTTTGAGAGTATGATGTTTACAACATTTAAAAATTGAAGAGTCAATGGTGCGTATTATATCAACTTCGGGCTTTTTGTACGCAATTTACAAATTTTAGAGGCACCGTCTTAACACTATTATAAAGTTTGGAGTTAGTTACAAACATCAGTTATTATTTTTTATATTTCTAATATTTACAAATGGTAATTGAGTTTCCACATCATAAAACATTATTTTCTCATTTATTTTATAATTATTATTTAAATGTTTAATTTATTAACTTTCATAATATTAAAATTATACTTTTTTGTATTACTTTCATTTATTTATATAGTTCAGTTACGATCATTTAAAGTTAGGAATCTTGATAAACATAGAAATTTAGACAATAATGCAGATTTGTTAATTAATAAATTACATGATTTTGTAAAAAAA
Organism: Utricularia reniformis; assembly: GCA_009725065.1. NCBI lineage: Eukaryota > Viridiplantae > Streptophyta > Magnoliopsida > Lamiales > Lentibulariaceae > Utricularia > Utricularia reniformis. The sequence continues at coordinate 251,424 of RWGZ01001149.1, read as the reverse complement.
TCAGTCAATATCCATTCAAATTAATCCACAAAACTATAGGCATTAAGGTTTTTGCGACAATGTGATTAGGGTTGTCCGACACATAAAAACGTAAAATATGGGAACATGGACACGATATCATAAAGTGTCCAATATGACATGTTAATAAAAAGTAAATTAATTAATACAAAATTTATAAAAATCATGAACAAGAACAACCATAATACTAGATTTTATAATTTGACATTTACACAACATATATTCTAGTTAAATTTAATAGTGATTCATCAAAATATTATAATTATCAATAATATTACAAAAATTTAAAAATTAAAGTGTTGACATTATTTTATCAAAAATTTACATGGTTGGACATTATTTTATCAAAATTAAAGTGTTGACAAGATTAGTTTTTTGAAGTATTTTTCTAAAATACAATTATTGGGTTTGTTTGGTACAACAATTAAAATTGCGGTGAGGTGCGGTGAGATAGTCCAATCGTGATTTTTTTAATGCACGCAAAACACAAACTTAATTACGATGTGATAATTGTTAAAAAATTGCGATATCATCACAGCTGTTAAAACCAGATGTGGTTTCATCGTTATTTTGGAAAAGACTAATTTACCCTTACTTCTATTAATTATAATATAATTATATTTATTATTATTATATATATAAGGGTATATTAGTATTTTTACATAAATCACGATCATAATACCGCAATTTTATCAAACATACTTAAAAATTCACAATCATCATATCTCACCACACCTCACCACATCTCACCACACTTCACCACATCGTAATTTTAAAAAGCTAAACCAAACAAACTCATTGTTAACAAGGTCATTTCAACACAAGCAACAACCACTACACTAATGGATTTGTTTCTAAAATCAATTATTGTGATTTTATAAAATGATTTTTTGCTTTTATTTTTAATTAATTGTGTATAACTTAAAAATTATATTTATATTATTTTATAATAAATTCATTATTTTAAAAACTACATTTTAAATTGTTATATATATTTTTATAGTTTAAACATGTAATTGACATAATATAAGAAATTATTGATAAAAAATATCGAAAACAAAACATTTAAACTCTAATTTACTAAGGGTGAAATTAACATTTCATAAGTGCGTTTTGGTAGCCACTGAGTAAAATCAGCTCTGAACTCACCGCTATTTTATACGTTCGTACTAACATACTTATTATTGATATTTGGTTAATTTAGAATACAACAACGGTCAAATGACCCCATCAAGCGGTGCATCATGGTTCCAAACAACATTATTATCTTTATGTTTTTTATTACTTCAATCTGGATATAACGTGAACATTTAAAGTAAATCTTCGTAATTATAGAAACTATGATTTTGTTAGCAATGTATAATTGATTGAAGCAATCACATAATAAAGTTGTACATACCATGATTTCATGATGCCACGTTAGGAAAGTGCATTTCAAATCTTCACTTATTAGTATTTATAAAATTTTAAAAATATACAAAAAATGTATGAAATCGGATTTTTAATAAATTTGGATTAAATTGGTCTAATTGGTAATTTCCGACAATTTATAATAATTATTATTGTTGAAAATGGAAAAACAGAGGCGGTTGCGCGTTTCAGTGTGAATTCGATTACTAGCGTTGTGTATAAATACGGACGAGAAAAGTCACACAAAAATATCTAAATAGAAAATGAAAGAATTTCTGGGTTTAATTTTAATCTTCTTCGCTTATTTTGCGTCGGCGAATTGCGGCGGCGGCGGCGAAGTTTACGATTGCTTTTCCGGTTGTCTTTTACAGAACAATGTGTCGAAAGACCAGATTTCATCCATAATTTACGGTCCAGAAAATCCAAACTTCGAGAATGTTCTAGATTCCGGCGTCAGAAACCGTCGCTTCAACACGACGACAACTAAAAAACCGAGCATCATCGTCGCGCCCACGACGGAGTTGCAGGTTTCGGCGTCGGTTATTTGCTCTAAGAAACTGGGCTTTCAGCTTAAAATTAGGAGCGGCGGTCATGACTATGAAGGGATTTCGTACGTTTCAGATGAGGCGTTTATAATCCTTGACATGTTTAATTTCCGGTCGATCGATATTGATATGACCGACGCGACGGCGTGGGTTGGCACCGGAGCGTATTTAGGTGAACTTTATTACAGAATTTGGGAGAAAAGTAAGGTTCATGGTTTTCCGGCGGGTATTTGCCCTACCGTCGGAGTAGGCGGCCATATTAGCGGCGCTGGTTATGGTAACTTACTGAGGAAGTACGGACTCACCGTCGACCATGTTATCGACGCGCGTATAGTCGACGCTAACGGCCGTATTTTAGATAAGAATGGAATGGGAGAGGATCTTTTCTGGGCGATACGCGGCGGCGGTGGTGCCAGTTTTGGCGTAATTTTATCGTACCGTATAAAGCTTGTTGAAGTTCCGGCGACGGTGACTGTTTTCCGTTTAGACAGATTCTACGACAAGAACGCTTCGGAGGTTGTTTTCCAGTACCAACAAATTATTAGCAATATCGACAAAAACCTCTTCATCAGAATTCTTCTTCAGCCTGTTACTATAAACAAGGCACGAGTACTCCGAGCAACTTTTATCGGCGAGTTCCTCGGCGGCGCCGACAACCTTATCTCCGTCACCACCGCCGGGTTTCCCAAACTGGGTCTCCGTAAAAGCGACTGTCAAGAAATGTCGTGGATAAATTCAGTACTTTTCTGGGCAAATTACGATAACACCACATCCCCAACAGCTCTTCTTAACAGAACCCCAGATTCCGTCAAATTCGGTAAACGAAAATCCGATTACGTCCGTACGCCGATCACCATCTCCGGCCTGCAATTAATTTTCAAAAAAATGGTACAAATCGGAAAAGTGGGTTTAGTTTTTAACTCTTACGGCGGTGTAATGGATGAGATCTCCGATTCAGAAACCCCATTCCCACATCGGAAAGGTACCCTTTATAAAATTCAATACTCTGTAAGTTGGGACGAAGAAGGAGACACAGCAGCTAAAAATTATCTGAATCAAGCGAGAGAACTTTACAGTTTTATGACTCCTTACGTTACGAGTAATCCCAGAGAAGCTTATCTTAATTACAGAGATTTGGACATTGGAACTTCAGACAACAGTTATAATAAAGGAAAAGTTTATGGATTGAAGTACTTTAAGAAAAATTTCGATCGATTGGTTCAGATTAAAACCAGAGTTGATCCAGGCAACGTGTTTAGAAACGAACAGAGCATTCCTACTCTGCATTCTAATTCGAGCAAGCTTACTAGATCCATTGACGCCTTATAGAACATAAACCTTAAAGATTAAGAGGATTCGATTGTTTCGTATTCATATGTAATAATGTAATGAAACCATTAGTATCTTAAAATGGACTTTTAGTATTCATTTACCAATTAAGTTTGTCAAAATAAGATGTAGAAATGTTATTGCACGTGTCTTTTAAATTTGTGAGTTTAACATATCGGGTGTGTGTCGGGTGTTTGGGTGCGGGGATTCACGCACCCACCCACATAT
>RWGZ01001149.1:229987-247484 GCA_009725065.1 Utricularia reniformis | reverse complement strand
TTGTATACCGTTCACAATTAATGAATTTGTTATATTACTTATACGACTTTGCAGGCGGCTGTTACCCTACAAGACGTTTCTGTCATTTGGGGGCTGCCCATTGATGGTACTCCCATTGTCAGTCGTAGACGGGTTAGGACAGATTCTGAATGGTTAGGGTTCATGAGGGATAGATTGGGTTGGACCGCCACTTCAGACGAGATAAAGGGGAGATGTTTCGTCTTAGGTAAGTTAGGGGACTATGTGGTTCAAGCTGCACATGCAGTTAATATGGATTCTACTGACGATGAAGTATTGCGGTAAAGTTCATATTATATTTACGGTTTTGATATATTAGGTTGGAATAATACATTATTTGTCGCAGTTGTGCTCGTGCGATTGTCGCTTTATTACTATGCGGAGTGTTATTTCCAGACACGCACGGAGATCAGGGTAAGTTAATGTTGCTGGATCTTTTGGCGGATGATCATGAAATCCCCCAATTAAGTTGGGGATCAGCTGTGTTGGCGTACTTGTATCGATGTCTCTGTGAAGGGGCTATGGGACGTCGATCGCTTGGAGGCCCGATGCGTCTCCTAATTGTATTTGAAGTTGTTTATTTTTTTGTTATAGTTTTGCATTCTTTGGCGTAGATTACATTATTTCGTTATTTATAGATTTTGGTTTATAGTCGAATACCAAGTATATGTCCTGAACGAGAGCATAGATTTCTTAATCATGGTTATGATCGGACATGCAGGATGATCTTTGGCTACAGGTGCGAAATAATGTATTTCATTTGCTAATAGGTTGTTGCTATTTGGCATATTTACCATTTTTATTTCGTAGTTACATAACGATGATGATACGGACTGGAGTACCAAGCCATCAACTGCTAATATGTCGTGATTCGCTGGATTTAATACGTCGCGATGGGGTAACACTTTGTTTATTTTATTGGTTTAACAAAATATCATTACTAACACTAATTTCGATATTCTTAGTTTAAATGGAATCCATACACGGAGTTTCCAATGGAGGACTTTAGTCAAGAAACGCAGGCTTTGTGGATCTACACCGGGCCGATGATATTTTTTGGGGTTGTGAAACCTCCTAATATCGATCGTGTTCGAAAGCAACTTGGCTATTCGTTCTGCATTCCACAACCGGTCGATTGTCGTTATGATGCCACGCATAAACACTGGAAAGAAACTGGACAAGCTTGAGAGATTATTAATTGTGAAGAGATGAATCGGTGGACATCACGATTTGATTCTCTTTACGATCCCCGAAACGACCAATCATCGGATGATGAATACTTCACTTGGTACCATAGGATAGCAGTGCTAATCCTCGGTACAAGTAGTTCAGAATCTTCAGGTTGGCGTGGAGGGGTTGCACAGCCAGTGTTATATGAGGTATTAGGGTCTAGTATAAGTGTTTATTTAAATACTTCTAATTTCATTTTTTTATAAATTAACAGGCAGCTCAGCTCGAAGTACTGTATGAGACTGTAGAGCGTGATCCTCGTTCAGCAGCGGTTCAGATGACCACTGATTCGAGAAACTTATATGGGTACTTATACGGTGGGCAACCTACGAGTGATACATGTGCTCCAGATCTGACCACCGATAGTCCCCATGTGCCCTCTACATTTGGTGTTCAGGTACCTTCGTTTCAGACGCCGCCTCCCTCCCTTACCCCGGAACAAATGACTATGATGTGGTCATTCTACCAGTCGATGCAGCAGACCCCGACACCTGGTGTTGGTTTCGCACCTACACATGGAGCGAGCTCCTCACAGCAGACACGGGAGCACAACGATATACACCCTATCGGTCCGAGAGATACGCCTTGGAGCCAGAAGGTGAAGAAGAAGAGCCGGTGACTAAACTCCGAGACGAGTCACCAGAGCAGGTGGTAGGCGAACGACGGGGAAGGCGTACTCGTGTCAGTCGTGCGTGTGGCACCGGTGGACATCTGGGGCAGCATGGTAATGCCGGTCGTAGACGACGATGATTATGTATCTATTATGTATTTTTTTTAAGGATTTAATAGAGTTAAATTTTAGTGATCTCTATTTTGTGTATCTATTTTATAAATAAATAATTAACAAGTATCTAATATAATTAAATTTTTGTGATCTCCATTTTATTAATTAACAAGTATCTAACATAATTAACAAGTATCTAATATAATTAAAAATCTAAAAATAAATAATGTAACGATTCACAAACAATCAATCATCATTCTGTGTGTCCATCTCATTCGGTATTCTAGTTGTTCGAGGCCGCCCCCCAGTACGTGATTTCTTCAGGCGATCTTTATCGTGCCANTTGTTATGATATTGGTTGTTGTGTTTTCTTTAGCTATAATTTTAGTTTGGGTGAATTGATTAATTATGATATTAGTTGTTACAATTGGATTAATTACGACGATATTAGTTGTTGAAAATATGATTTTTTTTATAGTAGTTGATGTGATTTGATTACTTGTTAATATTTGTTGTGGTGATTTGATTATGTATGATTTTTGTTTCAACGAATTGATTAGTTTTGATTTTTATTGTGAAAATATGATTTTTTTCGATAGTAGTTGCGGTGATTTAATCACTTGTTGATATTTTTTGTGGTGATTTGATTATATATGATTTTAGTTTCGACGAATTGATTAGTTGTGATGTTTATTGTGAAAATATGATTTTTTTCGATAGTTGCGGTGATTTGATTACTTGTTGATATTTGTTGTGGTGATTTGACTATATATGATTTTTGTATAGTTTTATAATGACACACCATACCCAACAACCCATCGATTCGAGTGTGTTAACCCTTCAAGAGAGACATTTAAGTCATCGCATTTTATGCGGTGATGAAACTGTCCGGCACTTAATATTCAAGCATTGGGATGGAACCTTAAGAGATTTACAAGTTACACGTAATGTTGTCCAAGTTCTAGATCGATGGGGCTTTTACGGTGTATTTAAGACATCAAAACTACAATTGGACTAACATTTGTTGACTGCGTTGATTGAGCGATGGCGGCCAGAAACGCATACTTTTTTTCTACCTTCTGGTGAAATAAGTTTCATGTTTGTTTTGTATACCGTTCACAATTAATAAATTTGTTATATTACTTTTACGACTTTCCAGGCGGCTGTTACCCTACAAGATGTTTCTGTCATTTGGGGGCTGCCCATCGATGGTATTCCCATTGTCAGTCGTAGACGGGTTAGGATAGATTCTGAATGGTTAGGGTTCATGAGGGATAGATTGGGTTGGACCGCGACTTCAGACGAAATAAAGGGGAGATGTTTTGTCTTAGGTAAGTTAGGTGACTATGTGGTTGAAGCTGCACATGCAGTGAATATGGATTCTACTGACGATGAAGTATTGCGGTAAAGTTCATATTATATTTACAGTTTTGATGTATTAGGTTGGAATAATACATTATTTGTCGCAGTTGTGCTCGTGCGATTGTCGCGATATTAGTATGCAGAGTGTTATTTTCAGATACGCACGGAGATCAGGGTAAATTAATGATGCTGGATCTTTTAGCGGATGATAATGAAATCCCCCAATTAAGTTGGAGATCAGCTGTGTTGGCATACTTGTATCGATGTCTATGTGAATGTGCTATGAGACGTCGATCACTTGGAGGCCCGATGCGTCTGCTAATAGTATTTGAAGTTATTTATTTTTTTGTTATAGTTTTCATTATTTGGCGTAGATTACATTTTCACAGTTGTGTTAACTCTAACATAATTGTTTTGGTATAGATTTGGGCTTATAGTCGAATACCCAGTATATGTCCTGAACAAGGGCATAGATTTCTTAATCATGGTTATGACCGGACATGCAGGATGGTCTTTGGCTACAGGTGCGAAATAATGTATTTCCTTTGCTAATATGTTGTTGATATTTGGCATAATTACCGTTTTTATTTCGTAGGTATGTAACGACGATGATACGGACTCGAGTACCAAGCCATCAACTGCGAATATGTCGTGATTCGCTAGATTTAATACGTCGCGATGGGGTAACACTTTGTTTATTTTATTGATTTAACAAAATATCATTACTAACCCTAATTTCGATATTCTTAGTTTATTTGGAATCCATACACTACATTCCCAATGGAACATTTTAGTCAAGAAACTCAGGTTTTATGGATTTATACCGGGCCGATGATATTTTTTGGGGTTGTGGAACCTCAGAATATCGATCGAGTTCGAAAGCAACTTGGCTATTCCTTCTACATTCCACGACCGGTCGATTGTCGTTATGATGCCACACATAAACATTGGAAAGAAATGGGACAAACTTGTGAGATAATTCATTGTGAAGAGGTGAATCGTTGGACATCACGCTTTGATTCTCTTTATGATCCCCGAGACGACCAATCATCGGATGACGAATACTTCACTTGGTACCATAGGATAGCAGTGCTAATCCTCGGTACAAGTAGTTCACATCCTTCAGGTTGGCGTGGAGGGGTCGCACAACCAGTATTGTATGGGGTATTAGGGTCTAGTATGAGTGTTTATTTAAATACTTCTAATTTCATTTTTTATAAATTAACAGGCAGCTCAGCTCGAAGTACTTTCTCAGACTGTAGAGCGTGATCCTCGTTCAGCAGCGGTTCAGATGACCACTGATTCGAGAAACTTATATGGGTACTTATACGGTGGGTAACCTAGGAGTGATACACATGCTCCAGATCTGACCACCGGTAGTTCCCATGTGCCCCCTACATTTGGTTGTCATGTACCTTCGGTTCAGACGACACCTCCCTCCCTCACCCCGAAACAAATGAGCATGATGTGGTCATTCTACCAATCGATGCAGCAGACCCCGACACCTGGTGTTGGTTTCACACCTACCCATGGAGCCAACTCCTCACAGCAGACACGCGAACACAACGATATACCCCCGATTGGCCCGAGAGATACGCCTATGGAGCTAGAAGGTGAAGATGAAGAGCATGTGACTAGACTCCGAGATGAGTCACCGGAGCAGGTGGAAGGCGAACGACGGGGAAGGCGTACTCGTGTCAGACGTGCGTGTGGCACTGGTGGACATCTCGGGCAGCATGGCATTGCCGGTCGTAGAAGACGTTGATTATGTGTAATAAGTATTTTTTTTATGGATTTGATAGAGTTTTTGAATATAATGAAGTTTTATAAATAACAAGTATGTGATTAACAATAGTTAAATTTTAATTAACAAGTACGTGATTAACAAGTATCTAATATAATTAAATTTTAGTAATCTTAATAAATTAACAATAAATAAATACCAAAAGTCTAAAAATAAATAAGATAACAATACACAAACAATCAATCATCATTCTGTGTGTCCATATCATTCGGTATCTTAGTTGTTCGAGGCCGCCCCCCAGTACGTGATTTCTTCAGGCGATTTTTATCGTGTCAAAGTCTCCAATCAGACACATGCCACTCGCTCTCGGGACCCAATGGCATAAGATGTAGATCTGCATATTGGTTCTTCAAGTGTTGCAAAGTCGGGATCCCGATAATGAGTTCTGTCGTCGGTACATGGTTTATACTAGCACACAGTAGAACATGTGCACATGGAAGCAAATGCACAATCCATCTACCACAAGAGCAAGTCTTTCTAACCAAGTCGACTGTTTTACGTGTACTCGGACCACGCCTACGTTTTATGCGTTGCACTTTTCCGACTTGCCTATCCGGGTCCCAGTAGTGCATCTCATATGAGTCGACTTTCATTCGTTGTTTTTCATACCACGTTTGCGTTTCTTGGGTGAAGGCGTGAAAACGCTAAAACACAATGAAATAATACATCAATTTATAAAAGCATAATTGATGTTAACCTGCATATTCCTTGTCATGATCGCAAGTTCATCACGTCTTTTTATGAACAATTTTTGTGTGGTGTAGAATGTTGAATCCACCAAACTAGAAATCGGATAACGGCGGACATCTTTCATCATTCCATTTACGCATTCCACTTGATTAGTAGTTAATGTACCATGTCAGTGTCCACCATCGAAAGCAAGCGCCCATTTGTGCAAATTGCTTTCCATCTTCGGTCGAGTAAGCCATATGTATGCACGACTACACTTTTCCCTGATTTCTTCCATTAGTGCTCACCATTTTGATTCTAATGGGGTTGCCCCAGCACGGTAAGCAAGCTTCTTCACCGGACGATATTTTATGTGTGTATTCAAATTCGATGTAAGGTGTCTCAAACACTATCGGTGATGTAACCGACCGGTCTTAAATGCTTCCAACGACTCAACCGCCCCTGTAATACAAGCATGTCTATCTGACACTATACAAACCGACTTACCCCGAATAATATGATTGTCCAACAACTGCATGAACCAACAATATGAATATTTGCTTTCCTTATCAACAAGAGCATACGCCAAGGGAATAACATGACCTCCAAAATCCTTGCAAACGGCTATCAAGAGTTTGTGATTGTACCGTACATAAAGGTGTGTAGCATCAATCGAGATAACCGGAATACACTGTTCATAAGCGTCTGCACAAGGTCGAAAAGACCAATAAACATAACGAATCACCTTGTCGTTCGGACCCTTATCAGTGTCATAAAGACTCCATTGAACTGCGGTACCGGGATTACTCATCTGCAGAGCTGCCAAATGTGTCGGAAGTCTCTCCATAGACGATTCCCATGAACCATGCACTAACTCATATGCACGTTGGACCCCATGCCAAGCTTTATCATACCCAACATTGAATGCATATCTATTGTGCATTTGTTTTATAGCATCTTGAACTTTCAATCCTGTAAAAAAATAAAATTAGAANTTAGTATGCGGAGTGTTATTTCCAGATACGCACGGAGATCAGGGTAAATTAATGTTACTAGATCTTTTAGCGGATGATGATGAAATCCCCTAATTAAGTTGGGTATCAGCTGTGTTGACATACTTGTATCGATGTCTATGTGAAGGTGCTATGGGACATCGATCTCTTGGAGGTCCAATGCGTCTTCTAATGGTATTTGAATTTATTTATTTTTTTGTTATAGTTTTCATTCTTTGGCGTAGATTACATTTTCACAGTTGTGTTAACTCTAACATAATTGTTTTGGTATAGATTTGGGCTTATAGTCGAATACCATTATATGTCCTGAACAAGGGCATAGATTTCTTAATCATGGTTATGAGCGGACATGCATGATAGTCTTTGGCTACATGTGCGAAATAATGTATTTCTTTTGCTAATAGGTTGTTGATATTTGGCATAATTACTGTTTTTATTTCGTAGGTATGTAACGACGATGATACGGACTCGAGTACCAAGCCATCAACTGCGAATATGTCGTGATTCGCTTGATTTAATACGTCGCGATGGGGTAACACTTTGTTTATTTTATTGGTTTAACAAAATATCATTACTAACACTAATTTCGATCTTCTTAGTTTATTTGGAATCCATACACTACATTCCCAATGGGACATTTTAGTCAAGAAACTCAAGCTTTGTTGATCTATACCGGGCCGATGATTTTTTTTGGGGTTGTGGAACCTCATAATATCGATCGAGTTCGAAAGCAACTTGGCTATTCCTTCTGCATTCCACGACCGGTCGATTGTCGTTATGATGCCACGCATAAACATTGGAAAGAAACGGGACAAACTTGGGAGATAATTCATTGTGATGAGGTGAATCATTGGACATCACGCTTTGATTCTCTTTATGATCCCCGAGACGACCAGTCATCGGATGATGAATACTTCACTTGGTACCATAGGATATCAGTGCTAATCCTCGGTACAAGTAGTTCAGATCCTTCAGGTTGGCGTGGAGGGGTAGCACAACCAGTATTGTATGAGGTATTAGGGTCTAGTATGAGTGTTTATTTAAATATTTCTAATTTCATTTTTTTATAAATTAACAGGCAGCTCAGCTTGAAGTTCTTTCTCAGACTGTAGAGCGTGATCCTCGTTCAGCAACGGTTCAGATGACCACTGATTCGAGGAACTTATATGGGTACTTATACGGTGGGCAACCTAGGAGTGATACACATGCTCCAGATCTGACCACCGCTAGTTCCCATGTGCCCCCTACATTTGGTTGTCAGGTACCTTCGGTTCAGACGCCGCCTCCCTCCCTCACCCCGGAACAAATGAGTATGATGTGGTCATTCTACCAATCGATGCAGCAGACCCTGACAACTGGTGTTGGTTTCGCACCTACCCATGGAGCCAACTCGTCACAGCAGACACGCGAACATAACGATATACCCCCGATCGGCCCGAGAAATACGCCTATGGAGCCAGAAGGTGAAGATGAAGAGCCTGTGACTAGACTCCGAGATGAGTCACCGGAGCAGGTGGAAGGTGAACGACGGGGAAGGCGTAATCGTGTCAGACGTGCGTGTGGCACCGGTGGACATCTCGGGCAGCATGGCAGTGGCGGTCGTAGAAGACGTTGATTTTGTGTAATAAATATTTTTTTATGGATTTAATAGAGTTTTTTGAATATAATGGAGTTTTATAAATAACAAGTACGTGATAACATAGTTAAATTTAAACATATTAACAACAAGTACGTGATTAACAAGTATCTAATATAATTAAATTTTAGTAATCTTTATAAATTAACAATAAATAAATACCAAAAGTCTAAAAATAAATAAGATAACAATACACAAACAATCAATCATCATTTTGTGTGTCCATCTCATTCGGTATCCTAGTTGTTTGGGGCCGCCCCCCAGTACGTGATTTCTTCAGGCGATTTTTATCATGTCAAAGTCTCCAACCAGGCACATGCCACTCGCTCTCGGGACCCAATGGCATAAGATATAGATCTGCATATTGGTTTTGCAAGTGTTGCAAAGTCGGGATCCCGATAATGAGTTCTGTCGTCGGTACATGGTTTATACTAGCACACCGTAGAACATGTGCACATGGAAGCAAATGCACAATCCATCTACCACAAGAGCAAGTCTTTGTAACCAAGTCGACTGTTTTACGTGTACTCGGACCACGCCCACGTTTTATGTGTTGCACTTCTCCGACTTGCCTATCCGGGTCCCAGTAGTGCATCTCATATGAGTCGACTTTCATTCATTGTTTTTCATACCACGTTTGCGTCTCTTGGGTGAATGCCTGAAAAAGCTAAAACACAATGAAATAATACATCAATTTATAAAAGCATAATTGATGTTAACCTGCATATTCCTTGTCATGATCGCAAGTTCATCACGTCGTTTTATGAACAACTTTTGTGTGGTGTAGAATGTTCAATCCACCAAACTAGAAATCGGATAACGGCGGACATCTTTCATCATTCCATTTACGTATTCCACTTGATTAGTAGTTAATGTACCATGTCGGTGTCCACCATCGAAATCAAGTGCCCACTTGTGCAAATTGTTTTTCATCTCCGTTCGAGTAAGCCATATGTATGCACGACTACACTTTTCCCTGATTTCTTCCATTAGTGATCTCCATTTTGATTCTAATGGGGTTGCCCCAGCACGGTAAGCAAGCTTCTTCACCGGACGATTTTTTATATGTGTATTCAAATTCGATGTAAGGTGTCTCAAACACCATCAGTGATGCAATCGACTAGTCTGAAATGCTTCCAAAAACTCAACCACCCATGTAATACCAGCATGTCTATATGACACTATACAAGCAGACTTACCCCGAATAATATGATTGTCCAGCAACTCAATGAACCAACAATATGAATCTTTGGTTTCCTGATCAACAAGAGCATACGCCAAAGGAATAACATGACCTCCAAAATCCTTGCAAATGGCTATCAAGAGTTTTTAATTGTACCGTACATAAAGGTGTGTAGCATCAATCGAGATAACGGGAATACACTGTTCATAAGCGTCTGCACAAGGTCGAAAAAACCAATAAACATAACGAATCACCTTATCGTTCGGACCCTTATCAGTGTCATAAAGACTCCATTCAACTGCGGTACCGGGATTACTCATCTGTATAGCTGCCAAATGTGTCGGAAGTCTCTCCATAGACGACTCCCAGGAACCATGCACTAACTCATATGCACGTTGGACCCCATGCCAAGCTTTATCATACCCAACATTGAATGCATATCTATCGTGCATTTGTTTTATAGCATCTTGAACTTTCAATCCTGTAAAAAAATAAAATTAGAACTTCTATAACATGTATATATATCTATAATACATATATTCTTTTTTGTTCCATATGTATTCCACCATATCACGAGCGATAAAATTCATTGTCATGTTACGGTGCTTACCACTCACATTACCCGCACCACAAGAATAAGGAATATAACCTCTTGAAAATTGTCAGATCTTATCTCTAGCATCACACATTTCCCGAAGATGAAATACACAGTTCGTTTGTTACTTTAAAAAGCACTCAAGCATCCAGTACTGTGGTGTACTATCTACAACCCTAAACTGATAACGACGGACGATATGAAAGTGGCAAACAGCGAACTGGACATCTGATTTATCTACAACCAGATTTGGATTGCATAGGTTGTATGAAGAATAAACTCGCCGAGGTTTTGCATATGCAAAGTCATCAGCTACCACATCGTCTCCTAAGCAATAAGTACTTGAACGAATATCGGGAGAAACTCCTGACAATAGGCGTGCTAGCCTAGAAACATCGACAACAGTGTGAGGCAATGGATCATCCTCCATTCTACTGTCAACTCGAGGTAGCGGAGGTTCAGTTTCAGATTCATCAATATCTGAATCTATTACTGGGGCATCGTCATGATTTTCAACATTTGTGTTGAATTCTGGTTGCATACCTACAACAAATAAATATTGTATACTAAAAGTGTAATGAATAATAATATAACATTTTATTATAAAAAATATGGATTCCCTTGACTCAACAATAACTCCATGAAAGAAGATGACTCTGCCATTTGAGATGGATCATAATTCTGATACATGTTATAATTCCAAAACGGATCCATAACCTTCAAGTAAAAAAATACATCAATACGAGAAACAATTAGTCACAAATAATATAATAACTAATCAATTTGTCACAAATAATATCGTAAAAAATCAAATAGCTACAACTANACATGGTACCATAGGATAGCAGTGCTAATCCTCGGTACTAGTAGTTCAGATCCTTCAGGTTGGCGTGGAGGGGTAGCACAGCCAGTATTGTATGAGGTATTAGGGTCTAAGTGTTTATTTAAATACTTCTAATTTCATTTTTTTTATTTGCTTAATAGACATCTCAGCTCGAAGTACTTTCTCAGACTGTAGAGCGTGATCCTCGTTCAGCAGCGGTTCAGATGACGACTGATTCAAGGAACTTATATGTGTACTTATACGGTGGGCAACCTAGAAGTGATACATATGCTACAGATCTGACCACCGGTAGTTCCCATGTGCCCCCTACATTTGGTTGTCAGGTACCTTCGGTTCAGACGCTGCCTCCCTCCCTCACCCCGGAACAAATGAGCATGATGTGGTCCTTCTACCAATCGATGCAGCAGACCCCGACACCTGGTGTTGGTTTCGCACCTACCCATGGAGCCATCTCCTCACAGCAGACACGTGAGCATAACGATATACCCCCGATCGGCCCGAGAAATACGCAGTCGACTATGGAGCCAGAAGGTGAAGATGAATAGCTTGTGACTAGACTCCGAGATGAGTCACCGGAGCAGGTGGGAGGCGAACGACGGGGAAGGCGTAATCGTGTCAGACGTGCGTGTGGCACCGGTGGACATCTCGGGCAGCATGGCAGTGACGGTCGTAGAAGACGTTGATTTTGTGTACTAAGTATTTTTTTAATGGATTTAATAGAGTTTTTTTTAATATAATGGAGTTTTATAAATAACAAGTACGTGATTAACAATAATTAAATTTTAATTAACAAGTACGTGATTAACAACAAGTATGTGATTAACAAGTATCTCGGGCAGCATGACCTAATATAATTAAATTTTAGTAATCTTTATAAATTAACAATAAATAAATACCAAAAGTCTAAAAATAAATAAGATAACAATACATAAACAATCAATCATCATTTTGTGTGTCCATCTCATTCGGTATTCTAGTTGTTCGGGGGCGCCCCCCCGTACGTGATTTCTTCAGGTGATTTTTATCGTGCCAAAGTCTCCAACCAGGCACATGCCACTTGCTCTCGGGACCCAATGTCATAAGATGTAGATCTGCATATTGGTTTTGCAAGTGTTGCAAAGTCGGGATCTCGATAATGAGTTATGTCGTCGGTACATGGTTTATACTATCACACCGTAGAGCATGCGCACATGGAAGCAAATGCACAATCTATCTACCACAAGAGCAAGTCTTTCTAACCAAATCGATTGTTTTACGTGTACTCGGACCACGACCACGTTTTATGCGTTGCACTTCTCCGACTTGCCTATCCAGGTCCCAGTAGTGCATCTCATATGAGTCAACTTTCATTCGTTGTTTTTCATACCACGTTTGCGTTTCTTGGGTGAATGCCTGAAAACGCTAAAACACAATGAAACAATATTTTAATTTATAAAAGCATAATTGATGTTAACCTGCATATTCCTTGTCATGATCGCAAGTTCATCACGTCGTTTGATGAACAACTTTTGTGTGTTGTAGAATGTTGAATCCACCAAACTAGAAATCGGATAACGGCGGACATCTTTCATCATTCCATTTACGCATTCCACTTGATTAGTAGTTAATGTACCATGTCGGTGTCCACCATCGAAAGCAAGTGCCCACTTGTGCAAATTGTTTTCCATCTCCGGTCGAGTAAGCCATATGTATGCACGACTACACTTTTCCCTGATTTCTTCCATTAGTGTTCTCCATTTTGATTCTAATGGGGTTGCCCCAGCACGGTAAGCAAGCTTCTTCACCTGACGATTTTTTATATGTGTATTCAAATTCGATGTAAAGTGTCTCAAACACTATCGGTGATGTAACCGACCAGTCTGAAATGCTTCCAACGACTCAACCGCCCCTGTAATACCAACATTTCTATCTGACACTATACAAGCCGACTTATCCCGAATAATATGATTGTCCAGCAACTCAATGAACCAACAATATGAATCTTTGTTTTCCTGATCAACAAGAACATACGCCAATGGAATAACATGACCTCCAAAATCCTTACAAACGGCTATCAAGAGTTTGTGGTTGTATCGTATATAAAAGTGTGTAGCATCAATCGAGATAACGGGAATACATTGTTCATAAGCGTCTGCACAAGGTCGAAAAGACCAATAAACATAACGAATCACCTTATCGTTCGGACCCTTATCAGTGTCATAAAGACTCCATTCAACTGTGGTACCGGAATTACTCATTTGTATAGCTGCCAAATGTGTCGGAAGTTTCTCCATAGACGATTCCCAGGAACCATGCACTAACTTATATGCACGTTGGACCCCATGCCAAGCTTTATCATACCCAACATTGAATGCATATCTATCGTGCATTTGTTTTATAGCATCTTGAACTTTCAATCCTGTAAAAAAATAAAATTAGAACTCCTATAACATGTATACATATCTATAATACATACATTCTTTTTTGTTCCATATGTATTCCACCATATCACGAGCGATAAAATTCATTGTCATGTTACGGTGCTTATCACTCACATTAACCGCACCACAAGAATGAGGAATATAACCTCTTGAAAATTGCCAGACCTTATCTTTAGCATCACACCTTACCCGAATATGAAATACACAGTTTGTTTGTTCCTTTAAAAAGCACTCAAGCATCCAATACTGTGGTGTACTATCTACAACCCTAAACTGATAACGACGGACGATATGAAAGTGCCAAACATCGAATTGAACATTTGATTTATCTTTGAAACCCATTCCGACAACCAGATTTGGGTTGCATAGGTTATATGAAGAATAAAATCGCCGAGGTTTTGCATATGCAAAGTCATCAGCTACCACATCGTCTCCTAAGCAATAAGTATTTGAACGAATATCGGGAGAAACTCCCAATAATAGGCGTGCTAGCCTAGAATCATCGACAACAGTGTGAGGTAATGGATCATCCTCCATTCTACTGTCAGCTCGAGGTAGCGGATGTTCAATTTCAGATTCATCAATCTGAATCTATTACTGGGGCATCGTCATGATTTTCAACATTTGTGTTGAATTCTGGTTGCATACCTACAACAAATAAATATTGTATACTAAAAGTGTAATGAATAATAATATAACATTTTATTATAAAAAACATAGATTCCTTTAACTCAACAATAACTCCATGAAAGAAGATGATTCTGCCATTTGAGATGAATCATAATTTTGATACATGTTATAATTCCAAAACGGATCCATAACATTCAAGTAAAAAAAATACATCAATACGAGAAACAATTAGTCACAAATAATATAATAACTAATCAATTTGTCACAAATAATATCGTAAAAAATCAATTCTTCACAGTTAATATCACAACTAATCAAAGTTTAACAACTAATTTCGTAAACAATCAATTAGTCACAAACAATATAATTACAATAATATCGTAACTAATCCATTATTCACAACTAATATCATAACAAATCAAATAGCTACAACTAATCAATCGTAACTAATCAATTTAGCAAATAAAGTTATACAAGTTTAAAATAAGTACCAACACAAATCGAGAAGGCAAAAAAAGCGGGTTGAAGATCTTTCGATTTGATTATCAACAAAAATACGACAACAACGAAAGGAGGAATGTCGGGATTGGAAAAATTTCGAAGAAACCGCGAGAGCTTTTCGTATGAAACCCGAAACCTAAACCCCCAAATCGCCCCAAATCGCGAGAAGGAAAAGAAAGAAGAAAGGGGGAAGCAGTTTAATAAGACTCAATTCGCGTTAGCCTAAAGCGACCGTCTTTCTGCTCGCGTTAGGCTAACGCGAGTAAATTTACCAAAACGCGAGCAAGAAAGAAGGGCTGAGGCAGTTTCGCAAGCCTCAATTCGCGATAGCCTAAATCGATCTCCTTTTGGTGGTCGATTTAGGCTATCGCGATTAAAAAAAAATTGATTTTTTTTTAATTTTATTCAGCCAAACGCGACTCGCGTTAGCCAATCGCGAATTACGCAAAAAATGCAATTCGCGATTGCCTAACGCGAATGGTGGTAAATTTCCGCAACGGTTCGGAATCGGTGGTATTTTGCGCAAAACTCCTTAAAAACTTGGCGAAAATTCAAATGCATGCTCTAACCAAGTGGCCAATTATGAAATTCCTTTTTCTTCTTAATTTCAATCAATATCAGCATATTCATTTCAAACATTACATATAATGGTAACACGTGTAGTGATTACTGTCGTTAAAAAATCACATGAAAACATCAAAAATACAAATTTCAAACAACTGACGAATTAAATATTATATATGTACTGCTCATTTTTTATCTGTACTTTTTCAAGTCAAGATTTCGCACATAAGAATATGAGTTTTTATCGACAATAGTATTCAAGAAGCCTGCACGTTGAGTAACAAAACAATAGGTTACCTTCACTCCCTAATCTAAGGAATTTGTAGCAAGAACACAATTATCAAACGCTCCAACCTCCGCGCTAAGCTTGCGCTTTAGAGGAGGGCGAGGAGGAAGCGGACTATTGATATTAGGAGAGTTCGGATCTGGAAAAACCTGTGGTGGCACATTTTCTTTACTCAGTCTGGTCCTCTGTGTTGCGAAGGAGACACTCCAAAGATGCTGTGAGAGATTTTGATCAATCCGACCTGCTTGGAATATAGATAAGTAAATTTTCCAATAATCACCAAGAGCCCTTTTACATGGAAACCGGAGTAAACCCAGAGAAAAACCACGGAAGGTAGTATCACCCTCAATTCACTATCACAACTGTGTTTTACAGATACAAGAACGTTGGACCGGATCAACAAGATCCTTGACGGACTCAACAAAGACGAACAACAGATCGGGGCTACAACTCAACGCACAAAACCACACGACCAACGCTCCAGGCTTTGATTGCTGATCTCCGAATGATCTGTTCTTCAGATAAGTCCCTTGCTGTTTTTTATTGCATATGCGTTTCTCACGCTCTTCCCCTTCGCTTGCTCTGTGGAGTGATCCTTTAATATGATTGTTGTTGTAACTGTTCGATTGTTTGTTAATTGAGCTCCATGCTTGGGCCCAATAGTTTGACTCATTTAGTAACTTGTTGGACTTGGGTCAGAGTTAGACTGAACCCACACTCTGATTGTTAGGTTTAGATTTTGGAGACACAAACACTGCATTTGGATCTCGATTCTCCTCGAGGATCGAATTTCTCGACGCGAAGCTCTTCATTGCAGATAATCGATCTTGCTGAGGAGACAAAAGCCTAAGAATTGGGGCACTTGACTAGAAAAAGAATTGCGCTGGGGACCGATAGGGAATTAGCCGTTGCATGGGAGGCAAACCCGATTTCAAATCATGAAGTAATTTATTTCCATTATTAGTTTTATGTCTTTTAAATTTTGAATTTGTAGTAAACCCTTGTACGGTCTCCATGCGCCTTCAGTAAAAGTTTTCCCATGTTTCTAAGTAGACATCAAATATTGGACAGTATCGATATTATTCGGAATCAGGTATTGAGATTGATTTTCAGATTTTTTTTATTCGATTATAAAAAGTTAATTAAATGTTATTTAAAAAAAATTAGTGTATAAGATATACCGATCGTATCTGTCATACCGATCCGGATAAATATTTTAATTGATGATGATTCGACAATATTTTAATAACTAGATAAATTTTTAATGGAGTTGTGTCTAAATTTTAATGGTAATTCATGTGATAACACTATAGATTTTCACACTCTAATATTTGTGAAATAATTTAAAATGAATTTTCATTATTTGAAATTTGATTATCTAAAAATATTGGATATCTAAAACAAACAAATTACATTTTTGAATATAAATTATTAATTCATATACATCGATACAAATATCAAGTAACTCTAACGAAACTCTCAACATAAAAATGAATACTTTCATCCCACAAACAATCAAATTCTTTGATTTGTTTAAACGACTCGTCTTTTGAACAATAAATCATGATTCTTTCACACCACCAGAATAATAAATCATCATTCTCACAAATATATATCGGAACAATCTTTCCAAAATAATAATTCAGGTTATCGTTACATCGAATTTCCAATCGTCTTTCCCACATTCCATCTTGTTTTAAAATCCAAAGGTTAGATGCTTCTCGGGGTTCTTTATAACTTAGAACACATAAAAATTCATTCGTAGCACTAATATCAGACCAAATACACCCTTCTTCGGGAAACTCAATCGTTTCCAATATCTCATTCGTTAAATCATATACAATTATGATTGAACGAGGAATAAGCCACTCATTTAATGGTTCAGATTCACCGAACCAATATAACTTGCCTCGAAAAAACTTTCCCATAATACTAGATGGACCGGGATAAACCGGAAATATTATATTCTTCCAAGAAACGAGCTTTGAACTATAAACTTGAATACTTCTATTGTGCAT